>LVTN01002952.1:445-13999 GCA_001649415.1 Musa itinerans
AACCTACAAAGGTAAACCACACTCCTCTCACGCCAGAATTGAAAAAAGGAAGCACTTAGTAAGAAATAAGAAGTGCAAGTGCTACTTATGTGGGGAAGAGGGTTGCGTAAATAAACACTGGAAGGAACTTTGCACTTCCAGTCATTCTTTATGTGTTTGTTATGGTATATATTATTACAAGGTGCATTTACACACTTCCAGCATAATATATAACTACACTTTGATTAATGTCTATGTAATAAAAATAATTTCAATGTGCTATGCAAGAGAACATCACATTGTTACGGCGATGATTTTTAAGCTAGAACTTTGATCATGTCTTTTGAGTTTTCACAAACTTTAATTAACAATATCATACACTACTTGAATTAGTTGTCATCAATACAAAAAAAGAAAAGTTCAATTATAAGCAAACTCAAACTATAGTCACATATCATTAGAATATGCCTTTCTCAACAAAATATCCTTCATACAAAATAAAAGGTTGATGCAATGGCTATATGAGTAACGCAAACAGGTGATTGAATTATGACTTATGGATTTAATCACTGGTAGGAAAGCAAGAAAAATGCTACATACTCATCCTGTAATGCCAGCACTGAAGCAGAAGTCAACATTGTACATTGCAGTAGTCAAATGATCATTATTACAATATTTAATAAGTTCAAAGCTGCACAAAGAAGCATATCACAATGACAACAAAAAAGGTCAAGGATCCTCAAAGTGCGAACTTCTAGCATTACTAATTTCAATCACAGAAGCACCAGATCAGTAGCCAGCTACAGGTTGCATCAAGTTGAATGCTTCAGTGTTGCATGTATTAAGGAATAAGCTGTGTTCCAATTCTACTACTGTTATAAAAGTAGCAAGATGACTCAATAATTCATTCAGATATATGCAAGAACTGTTCAGGCATATCAAGCGTAAGCTTTTATGTGCTACTGCTGACACTGATAACCTTACAAGATTAGACATCTGACAGCTTTATAAATATTATGATGATTAAATTCTAGTATCCAGGTCATAGAATATGAGTCAAATGTTTTTTGGTCCACTTAATGGAAAAAAATGTGAGCTACTGAAATCAGTGTTATTTTAAAATGCCTGATCCCACCAATGCAGGGGAAGAGTCAATGTAAGCAAAGAGGTCATTTTTGTGACTTGAATCCTAATCACCTAGATGACAAAAGAGCAACTCATAGTGACACCAAAGATAAAAATTGTAAAGGAAGTTATTTTGTATGGACATTTTGTTGAGAAAGGCATATTCTAATGATATGTGACTATCGTTTGAGTTTGCTGATAATTGGACTCTTTTTTTTTTTTGTATTGATGACAACCAATCCAAGTAGTATATGATATTGTTAATTTTTCTGGTTGTGATTCATAGATGACTGACAAATTGATTATCTGACTCTTGGCTATTGATTCACTGCTGCATTTGTTTGATTCCTTGTTATTGTTTAAGCAGTTAATTTCTGAGCATGACTTCTTTTTACAAGACATTTTAGGATCACACTTTGATTAAACTTGAAATCACTAATGTTACTCAATCTTCTTTTGAGACTTTTAAGTTGATGTCTTCAAGAGGCTCTTGAGATTTGGCAGTTTCTGATATACCATCTTCTTATCTCATCCTTCAATGGTTGATTTGTATTTAGATAATTCATTATTTTGTGCTAGCATATGTGTTTTCTTTCTCTCACTTTTGTAGTTCAATGAATTTCTATATATGGATGTCAATGAGCATGAAGCTCTCTTTTGGCATAATTCATGCTTGCAGTACAGTAACACAACTAAAACTTCTAAATATTTTTCCATAAACCATGATAACAAGTAAGCAATCTCTACTAGTATTTTTGCTGAAGTTTTTGGAAACTTCAATCCTGGTGTGGCTTAAATCCAGAAGCATTTTGGCAACATATCAGCTAAGTTAGGAAAATGTTCCTTCTACTATCCATGAATAGGAAGCCAGTCAATTCTTTCAAAATTGGGTTTTCTATAAAACAAACAACAAACTGGTCATGCTAGATTGATTATGACATGTTGGGTTCTAGTTTAATTTCATTGTTGTACTTAAAGAGGCCAGCCGTAATATCTGATCCTCATGGGTTGGCACCAAATTTCTCTGTTGTCTTAGTAGTAATGATATATTGTTACAGCCTTCTTTATGGGACCTCTTTACTTGTTGATCATCTTGATGGAGCCATTGCTTTTTCTGTAAAGGCCTTATGAATAAGGTTGAATGGTATAATAATTTCCCACCTTAACACTGTTCTACTAATTAAAGGAATAGCTTATGAGTTTTTTGTCCTTTAACTTGCGAACATGGGAATTCCAGGGGAATCTGGAACATATTCACAACCTAATCAGTGGATACATGCAGCTTTCTTGCTGCATAGTCTACTGTTTTTGTTATGCAGTTTTCTGCATGTTCTGATTCTATCTTCAGAAGTTTAGAAATTAATTAGGATAATGTATCCTGAAAATAAGGTGATGAAACATACTTTAATAAGGTCTGGGTGATCCTCTAGGCTTGATCCTTTCTTGCTGGTTAAGGAAATGCCTTGGTGATCATGATGGAACTTAAACTGAAGAGTTTCATCCTTGATCTTTGTGGGCGCGTCAACTTGTGGGAAGATGTTCTCTACCAGAAGTCACTGATTTTAGGATATGAGTTTTTTTATTGTTATTACACTTGGTTATGTGCAGTGTACTATTGATTTTGGGCATCTTGCTTTTCCACCTAGTTGGGTATCTAGATTTTCTGTTGAGTGCTTTGTCTAACTTTAGAATCTGTGCTACCTATGTGGAAAGATGTGCTTTTTATCACTATGCCAAAATAGAAGGTGGTTGTGAACTAAACTTAGTAAATTAAAATCTACCCAAGAACAAAGGGGCAAGATACTATTTAGTGCGTAAGAAATACTGATAAGTTAGTTGCCTTTGCTTTCTTAGAGTTTTCCTAAGATGATTGATGAGTAGTAGTGTGGGGCATTCACTCTCCCTGCAGTAAGAGAGTTACATGATTATGAAATGCCTCGTCTTTGTTGGAGTTGGAACAAAAACTCCAAACTGCAGAAACTTGGGGCTAGTTATTTGGTTACTTTTTTCACTGTGCTTGACATTGAACTAGTTGTTTGACTAATGTATTCTCATGATTGAGTCTTTGAAATGTTCAAGTCTATTTACAAGTTATAAGTTTTATCACCTCTGGTTATTTTGAAAGTTGAGAATGTTAATCAAGAAGTTTTTAGGTCATCGCTGCATTGGGGTTCTTGGTTGAAGATGTCAAGCAAATAATTTTCCTGGTTGTAAATAAAGCAGTTATATCGTGAGCTGATTTTACTTGATAGTTTTTAGATGAAATGGGAAGTAACTTGGCCCGCTTAGGGCCGATTGAAGTACAACATACAATCATAAAATTTTATATTGGCCTACTGTTACTTTTTCTCATTGTATCAACTATCAAGTGCTTGCTATAAATAGAGATGTCTTTTCAATGATGACATGTTTGTCAAGTATTTAACAACATTTGTGTTGCTACATCTTATCAGTCATGGTTGAACAATGAATGCTGATTGTCTCAAGTCCTATGAGGTTCTGTAGGTAGCATTCAGGACAAAGGTCTACCATCCAAATATTAACAGCAATGGGAGCATTTGCCTTGACATCTTAAAGGAGCAGTGGAGCCCTGCATTAACCATTTCCAAGGTTACTGATTTTTCATTCATATTCTTTTAGAGTTGAATTAAAGTTATGTTTTCCTGGGTATCTTGAGCCAAAAACATTCACTAGTTCATATTTTTAATTATTTAGTGCAATAAATGGTAATAAAATTAAACTGTAGACTACATTCTTTCCCTGGAATCTTGACCCACTAAATGCTCACTACTTAGTACATTTGAAATATCAATTGCCAATTATCCTTTACAACTATTTATTAGAAAGGTCAGCTGCTTTTTCGTGGAGTCATTATGGTTTATTGCACCACACAGCTGTTGTTTGGTTCCTATATCAATGATGTTGTCTCTTTTTTTATTGGTGACTTGTGAGTTGTCAGGTTGGTGCAGTTATAGTCATGGATTTTGTAGTTTGCTTGTATTAGTTGATTGTTTGTGGAGAGTATAGCAAGGACAAATTGATTTCAATTTGCTTCTCACAAATAACTTGCTTTTTTTTATAAAGAAAATCTATTGATTTAAACTGGGATTACAAACTGGGAAACTGAACTATCAGCAGCAGAAAACAAAAAAGGTGAGGTTTGTGATCTACCAAAATGTGCCAAAGAGTGGCTTACAAAATTGCTAGACCTATGGATGTGTATGATGTGTGTAATGTTAGGGTATCAAAAAGAGAAAGAATGTCCAAGACTAAGTTCCGCAAGGACCAGGGAATGGGAGATATTCCCATAGCAATGTTAACTAGCTCCATCGAATCAGTGTTAACTTCAATGGAGGAAAGCTGAAGGTTTCGAATGGCTTGGAAGCCCTCTAACAGAACTGCAATTTCAGCCATTTAGGGGGATTGAGGCTTTACAGCAGCTTCCCCCAAGCCAAAGAGGGGTACTGTCCACAGCTTTTAGAAGAAATCCTAAACTTGCAGGTTGAGAGGAAGACACAGATGAGCCATCTGTTTGGAGAATAATAGAAGCACTTCCTCAGGAATGTCTCTAACCTCCCTCACCATTCCCTTAGGGCTTGGGGGCATATTGATGAAATCATTAGCAGCAATTAGGGCCCTCATTGCAAGTATGGATAACCTGGTTGAATGGTTGCTATGCTTGGCTTCATTTCGGTTAGTCCAAAAGAACCAGTAGGACATGGCTAAGGAGCTAAGAAGGAGGCTACGGGATGGGGGGTCTAGACGAGCTTCTTCAAGGAGCCAATCACCCTTGTACCAAGTCGAGAAAAATTGGAAGGTAACTCCCGGCTTTACGTGAATGGTTTCCCGAAAAGAGCGAGCATGGTCACATTTGTAGAATATATGCATAGGTGAGTCTAAAGAGAGGTGACAAATATGACAAGTGTCAAACTGAAAATGCATGGTGTTGGAGATATAGTTTGAGGTAGGCAACTTATTCCAAGAAAATTTTCAAGGGAATATTTTGATTTTTGGCATAATCTTTAGTTGCCAAATAGCCCTCCATCCCATTCAAGGCTCATCTGGGGAATAGGAAATGAGTGATATGCTGATATGTGCTGCTTACAATTGGAAGACCCGTAGGAGTCAATGTCCAAATCCAGGCATCATCATTGGGGTTGTGAGGGAGATGGATGTTCCTAATCTGATTAGCCAGCAAGTAGTGAAAAAGAGAGTCCAACATCAAGGAATTTCACTGAAAATCCAAAATCAAATCAGAAACCAAAGAGAAATGTCTCATGTCATTAACCCCAATATAAGTTAGCCATTTGGGAAAAGGAATATTGTTCAGCCAGGGGTCATCACAAATATTAGTAGAAAATCTATTGCTAATAAGCTTTTTGAAACCATCTTTTAAGTTTCAAGTGAGTTTGGAGATAGCCTTAAAGGAGTTAGAGGCCCTAGTGGGGGAAGGAGCCTAAGGATGGAGACTTCTGTACTTGGAGAGGAAAACATCAACCCAAAAAAGTTTGTCACAATTAAGAATTGGGAGAACTCATTTGGCACAAATGACTTTCTTAATGGAGAGGAGGTCTCGAATGCCTCGACCACTTGTCTCCTTGGATAGTCATATTATCCCAACTGAGAAAGTACATTCTTTTATGCTTAAAGGAGTCATTCCAAAAGAAATCATGAGTTAGTTTAGAAATTCGAGAAAGTAACTTATCCAAAATCCAAGAGCTGAGCAAGATATGATTAGGGAGTTAATAACATAATTAATGAGAACAACTTTGCCCACTTGGGAGAGAAGTCCCTTGTGCCACCCTTGGATTTTATCAAGAGCCTTATTTACTAAAGAGTGTTGGTATCTATCCTAAAGTCCTCAAGTATTTAAAAGGCCAAGAGCCCTTAGGGATGTCAAGGGTGTCCCAGATCATATGCTTGGTGGAAGGATCACGATGTTTAGAGAAGTAGATGTTCGATTTGGCTAAGTTAACGTTGAGAAGTGTTAAGTTTTGGAAGGTTCATAGGATTTTAAGAACCGAAGAACAAGACTTCAGGGAAGCATGAAAAGAAAGGAGGAGATCGTCCACAAACATAAGATGAGAGATCTTCATGCCCTTAAGATTGAAAGGAGTGATTTACTTGTTTGACACTGCCCTCAAAATAAGAGAAGAAAGAACTTGCCAAGCCAAGATGAAAAGATAGGGAGAGAAAGGGTCTCCCTATCTAATGCCTCGGTTACTACAGAACCATCTATATGGTTCACCATTGACAAGACATGAAAAGATGGGAGAAGAGACGCAAGCATCAATCCAACTGATGAACTGAGATAGGAAGTTCATAGTCCTAAGAGTTTGCCTAACGGCATCCCAGGAAATAGAATCAAAGCTTTTTCCAAGTCAAGTTTAAGAAGGATGGAAGGATTTTTACTTTTGGAGGAACACATAGAGTGAGCCAATTCATTGGCTATAAGGATATTATCGTGAATGTTCCCACCCTTAATGAACGTCGATTGCTCATGACTAACAAGGTAACAAATGTGATCCTTGATTCTAGTGGCAAGAGTCTTGGCAAGGCTCTTGTATAGAATGTTACAGAGCGCAATAGGGTGGAAATCC
The DNA here is from genome assembly GCA_001649415.1 of Musa itinerans. Taxonomy (NCBI): domain Eukaryota; kingdom Viridiplantae; phylum Streptophyta; class Magnoliopsida; order Zingiberales; family Musaceae; genus Musa; species Musa itinerans. The sequence continues at coordinate 7,150 of LVTN01002952.1, forward strand.
TTGATAAGGGTAGCATTAGGGGATTTATTAATAAAGACGAGCCAAGTTCTACCGTAGAAAGAAGGGATGAAAGCATTGGGGTGAAATCTATCGAATGTGGCAAGGAGATTGTCCTTGAGGTCAACCGAAAACTATTGAAAAACTCAACATTAAAGTTGTTAGAGCCTAAGGCTTTTACCTCTTCCCATTTGAAAAATAGAAGCTTTAATTTCTAGCTCAGAGAAGGGGCGAATAAGGGAGGAGTGAGCCGAGTTAGCAAGAATGCGCATCGAGGGACAACAGGACCAGTCTAGGTTCCAAGTGAGGGAAGATTATCGCCACAAAGAGGAGTACCAATCAACAAAGTACGAAAGGATGGTTTTGGTATCCTGGGCAACGGTATCGTTTGGGCCTTTCAATGAATGGATTCTGTTTCTAGAGCGTTTGATGTTAGCTATCTTATGGTAGAATTTGGAGTTCTAGTCACCCGCTCGAATCCAGAGTCTTGGCTTTAGATCACCATTGGCAATTGAGGGCCGAAAGCTTGTTAGAGAGACTATGGAGTTTGATGGTATCGGGGTCAGAAAGAACGCTATCAGGGTTCTTTTGTTCGAGATTAGTGCTTTCAAGACTAGTGGACCGAATATGTTGTTGACGACATGTGTAGCTGATGAGTCAAAATTTTAAAATATTAAAGATAAGATATATTGCTCCATTATCCTTCTCCAGTAAAATAATGCTATGGACAAGCAATATGATTATAATCAGCTAATGCTTCTAAAGGAGCCTCCCACTGCATAAGACTCCCATGTTGATGAGGGAGGTTTTGTACATCTGCAGCCTATCTCCTTTGGAAATTCTGTTTTTTATGAATCGAAATTATGAAAGTAGTCAATGAGCAATCATACTTATGTATAAAGTCCCAGTGTTGGCTAGCTAATGCATTTTTCTGTAGAAAAAGAGTAGCAAGTTCTTGATTGTTGCTTTTCACTATTTTCAGGTATTGCTTTCAATCTGTTCACTTCTGACAGACCCAAACCCTGATGATCCATTGGTCCCAGAGATTGCACACATTTACAAGAATGATAGGAACAAGTATGAGACCACTGCAAGAAGCTGGACCCAGAAGTACGCGATGGGTTAGACATGTGGTGGCTTGAAGTTGGGGTTGTCTCCTCCTTATGCTTTATTTTAGATGGTGCCTTAACTGAGATATGCAAGAATGACATGGTTTATGTCTGTTATCACTCTATATCATCCATGAATCAATCAATGGCATCAATCATGCACTCAAGTGAAAGGAAAAATAACCATGTAGCTGCATTTCGAATATATGCATGCCAAGTTACTATTTGGACCCCCTGCACCTGTGTTTCTTGTAGTCTTCACTGTTGTTGAGTACCATTGATCTCTGTTGCCCATGGAACAAGCTTAGCTTGTGGTGCTTTTTGAAAGACTTGCCTCTTGCAAGATATCTTTGTATATAGAATGTGGCTGAGAGGATGGGCATTATTGGCAACTTGTCAGCCCTGTTGAATGGTCTCTTTCTTTGATTACAAACATGCTGCTTTGCAGTACCAGTGTTAACAGAACTCCCATCCATCATCCTCATATAAAACCTTGGTATCACCCTTTATTCCTTGCTGTTCCTTTTCTGTTTTCAGCCTCCTTGTGTGTCCATATTAATTCTTGTATCACATTGTTGTGTTGCCACTTCTCATGTGCTTCACTGAAGCATTATCTAATAATCCTCTTCTTTTTCCACTCTTAATAAGTTTCATTTATGTTTGTTCTTGTAACACATTGTTTCAACCACTTTCTTGTGATTCATTCTAGTAGTAAAGTCTCCAAAATAAATATGATAGCTTCATGTATGGGCAATAGCTGATTGAACTCTTATAGAATTAAGTATCATTAATTTATTCTGATGATTTCTTTGAAGTTTCTTCTAATGTTTGGTCATATGCTATATAAACCGAGCTCAATTACTTCTTGGCAAATAATAGCAAGCAAATGGGCTCAGTTGGTAAGTGGTGCTTCAATTAATTCTCTTTTCTACAAAGTCATAATAGATTAAAGTTTGAGTGTTAGTACCTGTTGTCATGGCCTAATAAATCTGACTTAATAACATGTAATATTTCTTCAGTGCTTAACTTGATATATGAAAGCCATTCATGTGCCTAAGAAATTAAATGAAAAGAATAGGAAGAACAATTCTTTTGAGGGATATCTAAAAAAGACCTTTACAGGTGAAAATAAATATCATAATCAAAGATCAGTGATTTACACGATGGAAATATAAATAATCTTGCGAGGGAAGGGTGTAAAAGCAAGATGCTTGTTGCATGCCCAATAACGTGATGATAATATAAATAATCTTATAATTAGTTACTATTTTGTAGATTGAAACAACTCAATATGAATTAGGACTTAATGCCATACAACACATTTAGTGATTTAACACAACCTCATTTATATATCACTAGCATCTCTCATTTCTTTAATAGCTAAATATTTGAAGAATAAGATATCTGATTTACATGCGAATTATAAATAAATAAATAAATATATATATATATAAACTTTGTAATACTATTCCTAATTCCGCTCCTACTCTATATGCATGAATAAAATAGAGTGTCACATTTCAATTTTTCATTGCTACCATCCGTAGAAATGCAATGAAACGTAGATAATCTAAAAATTAAATATATTAATTTAAATAAACTTGATAGGATTTTCCCATGTACATAATATTTTTGAGACATACATAATTATAACATCTAACTAAAAGAAAACTTAAACATAACAGATCAAAAATTTATATATACAAAATGTCCATAGGTCATCATCCATATATGTGTTGACATGAGCTTGCACGTGCTCACTTCCCTACCCAATCACTTGGGTGGAATAGTAATATTCTTACTTACAAAATAGGATATATAATGAGTAATCACTAATATGTATAAGTCTTTATAGCTTTATTCATGTGAGCATGCATTATATCATATATAAAACATTTCGTGAGTATAAGACATTTAATACTAAACATATCATCTTATGACTTCTTCAGCAAGTATAATCCTACAATATAGTATATACACAATAAAAATATAAAAATCCTTCATCGAAATAATTCAAAATACTTATATGCACATGTAGGAAATATAATAAATTCATAGACTTATATACCCATATCATAACATATGTGTACTTCCATACCGCATGTCATCATAATATATATGTGCACTCCCACATCACATGTCATAATATATGTGTACTTCTATATCACACATTATAATACTTATGTGCACTCCCACACTGCACATCGTAATACTTATGTATACTTTCATACCGCACGTCATTATATATATGTGCATTGTATATCGTAACATATATATATATCTTAATATCGCACGTCATAAAAAATATGTGCACTCTCATATTGCATGTCATCATATATATATGTTAGATTATATGATCATATCTAATTAGGTAAGATGTATTATAGATATGATTATATTATGATTACGATTATCAGTCAATAGAAAGAAAGTGGTAGGATTCTTTAGGAGATGAACTTAACGCAATGAACTCTCTTAATTACTTATCGTAGACCCTCTGCTCTCATCTATAAATAGACAAGACATCCTAGAACTATATACACAATACACAATAATTGAATACATGGATATGCATATATACGAATGTGTGGATATATGATATGTTTGAGAGACTACAGATCTTCTCTCATATCTCTTTTGTCACGTGAACTAGTCAATGAGAGATTACAAATCTTCTCTTATATCCCCTTTGTCCCTAAATCCATTTATCATAGTGGTCTCGTGAAGGATAAGAAGAGAGGAGAAGGCGAGTCTTAGTTCTCCTTATAGATCGACATCACTACAGATCTCAAATCTGATGATAGTGTGCTTACAAATAAGATAAAAGACTTTATCTTCTTGTACCTTTTGAGCAACATTAAAAGGTATGTATCATAAATTTAAAAATCTATTGTTATTTGATTTTGAATTTTGAAATTAGAGTTTTCTATAAAATAATAGCATATTATGGTTTTTATGCTTATGGTTGACATTAGAGCCATGGTTTTAAAATCAAATGCTTTAGATATATTTATTAACATCTTTCGCTCATGAAAAGGTGTTAATCAATTTTTATTTATGATGTAGAATGATTCATCAGTATTATTGATCTGTTTTTCTATCTAGTCCATCTTATCGCTTGCCTGCAAACGATGTAAGGTTCATCGTGTTTGATCGATGGACTATTATTAATAGGTTGCTATTGGCGATAGTATGATTGAGGGCAACAGCCTCCGATGGTCGCCTGCTTAGTCATGGGCAGCGGTTACATAGCACTGCTATGTGCGATGGCTATAGCGGCACCACTGCCCATGACGGTTGTTGTGGTTGCACAACGCTGCTATGTGTGGTAGCATTTGTTGGCTACGGTCGGCATCAACTAAACACCGGAGGCCACGCGAAGGCAACGACTACTCATAGTGGTAGTAATCACGGACGGTGTTGTGGCTGCGGTGCCTCACACAGGTGATGACTGCACACAGCGATGGTCACGCCCTACGTAGGTGGCTGTTGTGCACCACGACAATCACACTTAGTGCAACAGCCATAAATGGCGGCTACACCACCACGCATAAGTGACGACCGCACACGGTGACAGTCACATGTAGAAAGGGAGATTAGGGTTTTCTTTTGACTAAAAGGATAGTTTTACCCCTCATAAATAATAGAATTCCTATCTTTATCCTTAAATTTCATCTTTCATTCATAACCTTCAGAAATTAAAAGCTTCTATTATATATCCTAAGTTAAAATTATAATTTTATCATTTTAAAAATTTTAATTTATGTCCTTAATTATAAAATTAATCAATTTGATTTATTTTAATCAAATATTTTGATTGAACTTGATCATGTTTATATTTTGACTACTTATTAGATTTAGATTCAATCAATCAAGTCTTCATTGAATTGAGAAAAAAATAATTTTTTTTATTTTGATCATTTTATTGAACTAAAAAATAAATCTGATTGGGAGGTGTATTATTATTGTCTTAGTCTCATCTCGAATTTAGAGGATACTCAAACCCAATTTAAGAGTCACAAAGTATGAGTATGAAAAAGATATAGGAATCATATATTTGAACATATTCGAATCTGAACCCAACTAAATATTCATACATTCGAACCCAACCTGAAATCCAAATCAACTTAGAGTTGCGTAACCCAACAAACCATTTGGTTGGGCAAAGCTGACTAACCTACTTTGGTCTGGCGCACAGTTCAACCTACTCTGATCGCGAAGAACAACTCGATCAAATCGACCAGCACACTCTGGTCAATCAAGAAGGGCACTGATTGATGCATCGTAATCAAGCATGGTATCTTCTCGTGCATCATACATTCACTTAAAATATGTAAGCATTTAAAGCATTTGATATGTTCTAAACGGGCAAAAAAAAATCCTCCTATGTAATGCATCTATTCATGATATAAGTATTCGAAGCAACAAATGCATTCTAATCGAGTAAACTATTTTTATTTTTGCATATGATGCATCCAATCATGATACAATCTTTTAAAACATTCAATGTTCTCTAAAAGAGCAAAGCATATCTCACATGCGATATGTTCACTTTGGATGTTAGCACTTTGAGGTTCCTTATGCACCCTAATTAGACAATATATATCTAATTTACGATACGTTTACTCAAGATATAGGTATTCAAAATGTCTGATACATCATAGTCGAACAAAACATCTCTTGCGCATGATGCTTTCATCTAAAACATAAACATTCAAAATACCTAATGTATAATGATTGAGTATATCATATCATCGAGTGTCATGTGTTTAAATATAATAAGAATTCAAAGTACATGATATTACGTCATAACTAGGTAAATAATCTTCCCCGCTTGATGCATCCGACCTAATGCACCTTAAGTCAAATGTATCAATTTTGAACAAGAGATTTGAAATACTCTTTAACCATTTTTTTGATGTAAAATATGATTATAGATATCGTGTCAACTAAGCATGCCACATCATCACGATATTCAAAGAGAATATATTGACTTTTCTTCTATAATGGATGGTGGTAACAATACCTCCCACATTAACTTTTTTCTAATCTAAATAGATATTGACTTGACATCAAATGAATCTTACTAGTATATTATCCAACACTAATCTCATAGGACTCATCTAAATAGAGATTTGCCTATCAAATTCCCTTTTGAATAGAAAAGGACTCACTTGATCTCTTTCCAACTCTTAACACTACAAGATTTAAAAAAAAGTAGATCATGTCAGATCAACTTTGCCATCTCAAACTCATGACGACGATTATCATTAACACTATCCAAACCCATTCTAGAGATATTTCATTTAAATAGTTAGAATATACCTTAATATCAAAAAAGAAAAAAAAAATCAACCTATTGTCATCTCTACAAATTGATACGACTCTCTCACTTGTGATCTTTAAAAGATGAAGACATCCTATGACTTGCTATGGTCATCGAAACACCTCTATGTTCATCGAGCAAAATTAGGGTTTGAGAAGGTTACATTCATACTATAAACACTAATGTCAAGTAATTAGATCTCTCACAATCCATTGTAATTAGATCTCTCATGATGTCACACTTCACAATGAAGAATCCAAGAGACAAAAAAGAAATCTTTGGGTATCCACTATGTATTTTACAAAGCATAAACGTAATCATACCCACGTATTAAATATCCCGAGTTTGGAGGTCACATGCTTGCACTTAAAATACATAATCCGCAAGCTCTAATCTGCTTACGCATTAATGGCAAAGT
>LVTN01002953.1:0-23161 GCA_001649415.1 Musa itinerans
TGTCTCTTGCCATCTCCGCCATCTTAGCGGCGGATGCCCTCAACTCTTCTGCCTTGTTTCCCTCCATCATCTCCCTCACCATCTTCTCCACGATGTCACTGCCGTGCATGTCCTTCATGTCCAACCCTACCCTCCACACCTCCCCCACGAACCTGCTGTTGATCTGCTGGTCCGCGAAGAATGGCCAGCACAGCATGGGAACGCCGGCCACCAGGCTTTCCAGCGTCGAGTTCCAGCCGCTATGCGTCAGGAAGCACCCCACCGCTGGGTGGCCCAGCACCTCCTCCTGCGGTACCCACTCCACCAGGCACCCCCTCTCCCTCGTCGCTTTTTCCAGCTGCGCTGCTGTCGCTCCGGCGGCGGCGGCTCCCTCGCCCAACTCTTTTCCGTCGACCAAGTCCCGCCTCACCACCCACAGGAACCGTTGCCCGCTGTTGACCAGCCCGAGCCAGAACTCGGTGAAGTCCTCGGGCGACATCACCGTGAGGCTTCCGAAGCTCACGTACACCACCGACCTGCCGGGCTGCGCGTCGAGCCAGGACATGCAGTTCCGATCCTCCTGCCATAAGCTGGCGGAGGCCGTGCTGCGTAATTCTTCGTGATCGCTCCCGGAAGTCAATCGGTAGTAAGTCCTGAGCAGGGCATGAAGAGGGCCGATGCAGTAGGTGACGGGGCAGCGGGAGCGGATGTGCTCCAACGCGCAAGGCTCCAAGGACTCGAACGTGTTGAGTATGAGCGCTCGCGCCCGGACACTGTCGGCGGTGGCGGTGCACACGAGCCTGAGACTGGGATCGCTGGAGTCCTTTGCATTCCTGCAGAAGATTGATAGGTCCCTCCGGCGGAGGAAGCCCTCCATGCCCGGCACGTTCCTTATCTGCTCGTCGAGATCAGCATCGTCTGTGGCCACGTAACCCACCATGTAACGCAACTATCAGGTGATGAAGGTGTGTAGTATATCGTAGTTGTACCTGGAAAAGGAGCTCCCCTGTTCGGAGCAGCTCCGGGATGCACAAGTAGGACCAAATTCTGCAGGCGCTGATCGTTCGGAAGAACATGGCGGGGACTCCCACCTCGCTTGCGACGTCGGCCGCGAAGGTCATGATCCCATCGGCTATCACGCACGTCAGGACCGGCCATCCTCCGTGACCCTCTTCATCTCGGCGCTGGAGTTCGAGCAGGAGATCCTTGTAAGGGCCCACGGACCGCGTTTGCAGCGACGCATACAGATCGAACAGGCGCGACACGGATCGGCGGCGCTCGTCCTCGAATCCGTCGGGGATCGAGCGGAAGCGGAATCTGGGACTCCGGACCAGCCGCGCATAGGCGACGGAGTGGCGAGCGAGCAGGCGGAGGTTGTGGTCGGTGTTGAGGAAGGTGACGTGAAGGCCGGCCAGCGAGAGCAGCTCGGCCAGCTTCAGCATGGAGTTGACATGGCCCTGCAGCGGGAACGGGAACACCAGTACGTGATCCGCCATGCTCCCCCTTCTCAGCTCCTTCCGGTTGGAGTGGAAGCAATAATGCCTCCTTCCATCTCCTTGCATAGATGGATGGTTAGCAAATCAAAATGGACCTCACAAACTGTGACCATGGATGGATAGCTAACAATTAGATCAAAATAGACCACTGAATTGCAATGTTCGCTTTTGATGAGGGTAATTGATAACAGTGATAATGGTGATGGGGCGTGCAATGATGTCAATCACTCCTGGACGTCATCTCACTTATCGATTTGACCCGACACACCTGGCCGAGGTAGACCAGAACAACGACCGAGGCATGCCAATTCCCTGCGTGAGCCTGGTTCTTCACGCAACGCTAACGTCAGTGTCAGACGTTATCAGATGTACGACCATCCTCCCTGCAAGCAAGTACATCAGGAGTAGTAAACCACTCTATAAAAACCTCTCCACCTCGTCCCAGAGGAGGAGGTCGGAGACCGGACCCTTCCCATCCCTTTCCCATCAACCCACCATTGCTGCCCTTCAACTCTTAAAAGGAGAAGATCCACAAAAGGCTACCGACTAACTTGATCGTCGGAGGGGTCGGGCCGAGCTACCGACCCAACCTGTGTGCAGGTACAAAGACGGAGCTGCTTCCCCGAACACCGAGGAGAGGAACCCCTTCCTGGAAAAACCCAACGCGCCTCAATGTGCTCAAACGCGTGCGGCCGGCTGCCTCAGCAACCCCAAGAGACGTTGAGCCAGATCCCCTCTCATTCGGACCTGAACCAAGCCGTGTCGGCCCCGAAGCCATAGCGTAAAGTTGTTTACACCAACATTTTTGGCGCTAAAAGGAGGGCCGAATGTCGAGGGATCGGCAGATCGACTCGGGCGAACCCGTCGCTCAGGGGTCACCCCCGATCGGGGCTCCGGGAGAACACCCCCCGCTCGGAGAACCTTGAGATGAACCCCCCGCCACGACGTTGGAACACTATTGGCGGCTATTCAACGACCCGGGCTTGTCGCCGCCTGAAGGTCCCCCTGCCGGCCCGTCACCTGTGTTGTCTGAGGCCTTTCACGACCTTGCTCATCAAGTCCGAGCTCTAACGGGTATGGTACAAACCATCATCCCACTCGTTTCTCACCCGGTGCACTTGCCCACGATCCAACCACTGCAGCAACAGGAGCTGCCCATTCGGGCTCACATGCCACTCCCCAAGCTCCCCACTTCGCCTCGGGACCAATCGGCTCCCCTCGGGAACCGGGTAACGGCAAACCCGAGGAGCCACCTAGAACCTGAGGCGTTATCTTCGGATTCAACGGATCCCTGCGAGCCCAGCTACGCTTTCTTAGCCAGCGACTCGACGAGGTGCAGGGGGAGGTTCGCCGATCGAAGGGAGAGCTCGGGGCGGACACACACTAGGGATCCCCATTCACACCCAAAATACGAGATCATATAGTTCCCTCGAATTTCCGGCTCCCCTCTCTGGATGCATATGATGGCACCACCGACCCAGCGGACCACATGGCCACTTTCCGCGCCCAAATGGCGCTGTATGGAACCTCTGACGCTTTGATGTGCAGGGCGTTTCTCACGACTTTGAGGGGGCCGGCCCACGCATGGTATAGTGGCCTGAAGACCGGGATGATCGCCTCCTTTGATCAGCTCATCAAGGACTTTGAGCTTAACTTCTTGGCCTATGCCCGACCAAAGCCGTCTGTTGCACTACTCCTCGGACTCAACCAAAAGGAGGACGAGCCTCTCTCCCATTTTGTGAATCGCTTTACAACACAAATTCGGGGGTTGTCAGACGCTCATCCCTCTCTGTTGATGCAGGCGTTTATGATAGGCCTGCGACCTTCCAGATTCTTCTGGTCCCTCATGGAGCGACCCCCCACCGCAGTACCCGAGATGCTTCAACGGGCGAACCAGTTCTTTGCGACGAAGGCCTGGATGGCCGGGAAGCGGGAGGAGCGTAAACGGGATAGGCCGGAGCCAACCCGGGGACAACCGTCTACCACGTCGAGGCGCTGGTTGGACCGATCCGACCCGCCGACGTCAAGGTCCCTGCTCCCCTCTTTGGGTGCGTCCCAAACGGAGATATTTCTCCAAATAAGGGAAAATGGGTTGCTTAGGGCCCCCAACCCGATGAAAAGCCCGCAGGAACTCACGGACCAGTCGAAGTATTGCCGTTTCCACCGGCAAAGCGGGCACGACACTGAGGAGTGTCGTGAGCTGAAGCGCTAGATCGAGGAGCTCGTTCGCAGAGGACACCTCGGATGGTACTATCCGGCAAGGCAAGGAGCTTTCGCCCCACCCGGACGGCCCCGTTGAATGCCAGATCGACGTCATCACGGGCGGCCCGGCATCTGGAGGAAACAGTATGTCCAGAAGGAAGGCATGCTCCCGCTTCGCCGAAGCCGATACCCCCAGACGCGGCCCCGAGCCCGAAGTCACGTTCCCTCACGAGGGAGCTGAGCGATTAGAGCATGACGATGCACTTGTAATAACAACCAGGATCACTAATGCCCAGGTGAGAAGGATCATGATCGACACAAGGAGCTCAGCCGACATACTCTATTTTGATGCTTTTCAGAAGCTTGCGTTGGCTAGAGAAGCCTTGGAGCCGATGTGTTCGGCGCTCACCGGGTTCACCGGCGATTTGATTTCACCGTTGGGAGCTGTCACTTTGCCCCTAACCTTGGGAGCGGCGCCAAGATCGAAGACGGTGATGTCCACTTTTCTAGTGGTGGACCTCCCCACTGCATACAACGCCATCCTCGGTCACCCGACCCTCAACAAGGTTAGGGTCGTAGTCTCCACATACCACCAAACGGTGAAGTTCCCGACCCACGCTGGGGTCGGGGAAGTCTAGGGAAGCCCCAGAGAATCCAGGCGCTGCTACATGACCACAGTCTCATTACACAAAAGGGCGAGGGTGGAACAACCCCCGGGAGATCCCCGGGAAACGAAGAAGCCGACCCCACATCTCGAGCCGAAGGAGTCCACTATCGACCTACCGCTACTAGAGGGTCGGCCAGACCAGATGGTCAAAATCGGGTCGGAACTACCTGAGCAGGAGCGGGAGCAGCTCGTCGGCTTCCTGTAGGAGAACGTCGACGTCTTCGCCTGGTTGCCATCTGACATGACAGGCGTCGACCCGAAGGTTGCTCAACACCACCTTAACATTTCGCCCGATGCTCGCCCGGTGAAGCAGAAGCCCCGACGGCAAGCTCCTGACTGGCAACTGGCTATCCGTGAAGAGGTGGAGCGACTTTTGGCGGTGGGCTTCATAGAAGAAGTCAAATACCCGCGATGGTTATCCAATGTAGTCCTTGTGAAGAAATCCAATGGAAGCTGGAGGATATGCGTTGACTACACCAGTCTCAATAGTGTATGCCCGAAAGACTGCTACCCCCTCCCGAGGATCAATCAGTTGATCGACGCAACGGCCGAGCATGCTCGTCTCTCCTTTATGGATGCCTTTTCCGGCTACAACCAAATTAGAATGGCGCCCGAAGACCAAGAGCAAACGACATTCCTCACCGACCAGAGGGTATACTTTTACAAGGTTATGTCGTTCGAGCTAAAGAACGCTGGGACCACATATCAGAGAACCGTAAACAAGATGTTCACCCACCAGATCGGGTGGAACATGGAGGTTTACGTCGATGACATGATCGTAAAAAGCCGAATGGCAGCGGCCCACCTCACCGACTTGGCCGAGACATTCGCCACGTTGTGTAGGTATGGCATGCGGCTCAACCCCACAAAGTGTGCTTTCGATGTCAGCTCGGGGAGATTCCTCGGGTTCATCATACATGAAAGGGGGATCGACGCCAACCCAGAGAAGGTCCAGGCAATCATCAGTATGCAATCCCCTCGAATAATCAAAGACTTACAGTGGCTTAACAGGAGGCTCGCCGCTCTATCTCGGTTTCTTTCCCGATCCGGTGATCACTGCCTCCCCTTCTTCCAGGCGCTAAAGAACCCAAAGAACTTCCAATGGACCGCGGAGTGCGAGGAAGCCCTTGAATAAGTAAAACAACACCTGGCCAACCTCCCCCGCCTTGCCTCAATCTCTTTTAGGGAGAAGCTCAGTATCTACCTGGCCGCCTCCCGGCACATGGTTAGCTTCGTTCTGACCAAAGAAGCCTCCGGTAAATAGCTACCAGTCTATTACATCAGCCATGTCCTAAATGAGCCCGAGGAGTGGTACCCGCCAATCGAGAGATTAGCTTTGGCGCTCGTGTTGACAGCTCGAAAGCTACGCCCCTACTTCCAAGCTCATCCAGTTAAGGTAATCACCGACCAACCGCTCTGACAGGTTTTATCTAAATTCGATGTTGCAGGTTGCCTTCTCAAGTGGTCGGTGGAGCTTGGCGAGTTGGACATATGATACATGCCAAGGACCGCTATCGAAGCCCAGTCCGTAGCCGACTTCATCTCAGAACTAACTCAGATCGAGGACGAGGGTCCCGAGCAGCTTACCGAAGGATGGATCCTGCACGTGGACGGATCGGCCAGCTCGAAGGGCGCAGGCGCGGGGCTGTTGTAATTAGCCCCCGACGGACGGTCGTTCGAACGCTCCCTTCGCTTCGAGTTTCAAGCCACGAACAACGAGGCAGAATATGAGGTGCTCCTAGCAGGACTCAGGTTGGCCATTGAGATGCAGGTGGATGCCATACACGTCCTCACCGACTCGCAGCTGGAGGCCGAGCACCTCAGCGGCAGATACGAGGCTTGGGACCCAACCATGGCGAAGTACCTGGCAAAGGTAAAGAACCTAACCACCAAATTCTCTTGATTTACATTATCTAATGTCCCGAGGAGCGAGAACGAGCGAGCCGACGCACAAGCTAAGTTGGCATCAAAGTCGGCTCTCGAAGTCCAGCCCGAGGTCGAGGAGCACCCTTTCCGTGCAATCGCAATCGCTGCTGTGACCTCGGGCGACGTGCATACCACATGGGTGCAAGGGATACTACGCTTCAAGCGGGACGGGACCCTTCCTCCCGACGAGGCTGTAGCTCGGCGCCTACGCCATACGCAGGCATGGTACTCCGAGATGAGTGGACGACTCTATAAGAGGTCCTTCTCGCACCCTCTCCTATGGTGCCTAGAACCCAAAGAGGCTCAGTCGGTTCTGGCCGAGGTCCACAAAGGAATCTGTGGAGAACACATCGGTGGGCGAACCTTGGCGCACAAGATCCTCCGCCAAGGGTACTACTGGCCAACCATGTGCCGAGACGCGAAGGCTTATGTGCAATGGTGCGATTCGTGCCACAAGCACGCCCGCCCGCCCCGACAGCCCACGGTTCCACTTGCCCCCATTGACTGTGCATGGCCGTTCACACAGTGGGGGTTGGACTTCCTCGGACCTTTCCCACCAGCTTCGGGACAGCGGAAGTACATCGTCGTGGGAGTGGATTACTTCACCAAGTGGGTTGAAGCCGAACCACTAGTGGCGATCACACAACGGCAAGTGGAGAAGTTCGTGTGGAAAAACATAGTGACTCGGTTTGGCTTGCCCAGGACCATCATCACAGATAACGGACCCCAGTTCGCTAACACGCGGTTCCAGGAGTTTTGCACGAACTACGGGATCCAACTGAGGTTCAGCTCGGTGGCCCACCCCCAGACGAATGGACTAGCGGAGGTAACTAATCGATCCATTCTGGACGGGCTCAAAAGAAGAGTGTCTGCAGCCCGATCGGCTTGGACGGATAAGCTCCCGAGCGTCTTATGGTCCTTGTGAACCACCTCCAAAATCGTGACTGAAGAGTCCCCCTACAGCCTCGCATTCGGGACCGAGGCCGTCCTACCGCCCGAAGTAGTTTTTCCCACCCTCCGAACAAAAAACTATGAGGAAAGGACAACAATCGAGGGACCTCGAGCCGGCCTCGACATGCTCGAGGAGCGACGTGCTGACGCGCACTTGAAAGCCCTCTCCTACAAGAGAGCTGTCGCAAGAATCTACAACCGGAAGGTCCGGCCCCGACTAATTAAATTAGGCGACTTGGTCCTACGCAAGGCTGAAGTCAGCGACCCGACCCGAGCGCGCGGTAAGCTAGCCCCCAATTAGGAAGGACCTTATCGGGTGACCGATGTCGTTAGGGCCGGCACATACCGACTCGCGACAATGCAAGGCTACCCCTTGCCAAGAACTTGGAACGTGCAAAATCTTAAAAGATTTTTTGCATAGTAAAATGAAAAGAGGTAGGACAAAGGTTTAAACAAAAACTCTTTTCATTCAAATTAAAATAAGGTTACAGGACTAGGAGACACATTACATCATTGACCGACACCCGACCATCAAGTTAGAAAAAACAAAATAGCTACATTATTTCTCGGGAGCTTCGACGCTGTCGTCAAAAGGGACCTCTTCAGGCATGTCGATGTTCAGGTCCTCAGGGAAGGAGTCGAAGGGGTCTTCCGCGACCTCAAGGTTGGGGTGGCGCGCTTTGAAGCGGGCCAGAGCAATCTGATACCCGTACTCATACGAGACCTGCCCTGTCCGGATCAGGCCAAGCTGAAAGCCCGAGGACTCTTTGTAGCCCTTGATCAGCCTCTTGTCCTTCTCTGGACTCTGGCGGGTCTCGTCAGGAAGGGCCTCGGAAGTCCCCCGCGCTTCGGCGCGCGCCTCCTCCAGTTTCTGGGTCAGCGTGACCGCTTCTCCCTTCGCTAGTCGGACCTCGGCCCGAGCCCCCTTCAGATGCGTCTGAAGCTCTTTATTCTGTTCCTCGGCCGTCTTGAGCTCGGATCTGAGGCGCGTCACCTCCGCCTCCAAATCCGAGGCACGCTGCTCGGCCGTTGTGACCGCCTCCGGAGCCACCCCTGCGCGGACCTCCTTAATCTACTTCCGGAGCTCGGCGTTGCGATCGCTCAAAATGTCGATGACTCGACCCGCGTCCCGAACGCGATCCATCAACGTCGCGGCATAATGATGGCCCTGCAGAGGAAGGAGTCAGAACAATGTTTTTCACGTACTGACAAGGAGCCAGTGGCGAGGTGCTTACCCACAGTAGTGACTTGGCAGATTTGCCAAGAAGAACCTCGGAGGGCAAAGTGTACAGATCCCGAGCTATGTCGGGATGAAGCCCCCCGCGGACGAACGAGGCCACGAAGTCCCCATCAGCCCACACTCGGTTCCCTCGGTTGAAGCCTCCCCAGCGGGTCGGAGGCCTGGCCTTGTGGGAGTTCGCCCATCACCCGAGTCTGGTAGGGCTCGTACTGCGCTCCCGTCGGGAGGCAGCATAGTTCATGGATGGAAGGCTCCCGAGGCGCCTTCTTTGCCCCCTCTTTACTGGGGCCAGCCTCGCCCCGCCCGAGGCTCCTTCCCGCACGTCCGGTCGGTGCAGTGACGGCTCCCTCCGGCTGAACTGCTGCCGTGTCGAATGCCTTCGAGGTTGAGGTCTTCACCTTCTTCCGAGGCCGACCGGCCTCGACTTCTACCGGCGCTTCCCTTGAGCCAACCCTCGGCTCGGTCGGTGGGCGTGTGGATGGAGCCGACAGAGCCCACCCCCCGCGCAAGGCTCAGAGATTCACCATTTCTGCAAAAAAATACCAACATTGGTTAATGCACCGAATGATCCCCAGAGAAAGACCCTAACACTACCCACTAGGGCATACCTCGGGGCGTCGAGCTAAGACCCGCCTCGACCAGCCACTGCTCGGTCATGTTTCGGATGACTCTTGAGGCTGGAAGGATCTCTTTGAGCCTCCGGAGCCCCCGGTACTCCTCGTCGTTCAGAGCCGGGGTAGTATTGTCGATCACACGCGCTGCCCATCGGAGCTCGAAGCTCCAGCCCTCCGCATAGCAAACGTAAAAGAAGCGCCCCTTCCATCCCTTGTTACTGGAAGGAGCCCCGCTAACCCGGAAGCCCGACCAGGCGGACAAGTAATAACCCCCCGACCCCTTAGAAAGGCGGAAACAGGAAAGGAAAAGAGATCGGGTCGGGGTAATATTGGCGTAGTGGCACTCCCCTAGGAACACCACCAGATAGCGCCAGGAGTTTGGCGCCATCTGTGATGGAGAAATACACCACCATGAGATACAAGAACTGATGACTGAATGCAGAGGGAGGCATAACCCGGCCTCAAAGGCATCTAGGGTTAAGGCAAAACCTTTTGGGATTGGATCGTACGCCTGTTGCCCGAGCTCGAGGGCAAGAAGGACGAATTCCTCCGGGATGCCGTAGCGCTCCCGTAGGTTGCCGAGCGACGACTCGCTCACAGTGGAGTCAAGGTCGTGCGGCCACATTAAGGTTTCAAGGGCCCGGGTCGCCTTCTCGTCGGATGACGAGTTAGAGCTCAGCGGCATCACTTTTTTCCCAATATTACCCGAAGTGGAAGGTGAAGAAGGTAGAGAAGAAGAGGAAGGAGACACCATCCTTACTGACCTTTGGTGGGAGAAGAGGAACGGTCGATGCGAACAAAGCAATAAGGTTCGAAGAAGCAACTGAACAAATGCAAGGAGGCGTGCAGGGAACCAACTGCACGCTATTTATAGACAAAATCCCGCCAACAGCGACCTTTCCTCTCCTGAAGCACGTCGCGTCAGGAAGACCAAACGTCACTCCGCCATAAATATGGCTTGACATGGCAGCCAATAGGCGCACAGTGCGGAGGCCGAAGCGCTGGTCTTCTTAGTCTCGGGAACTGGCGACTCCCGAAAGTGACCGTCCCCTGGGCTCCCGCACAAACGGAGAATGACCTGGCCACCCGCGTCCGCACATCACTGCATAACGAGTTGCTGATCCAAGCCAAGTAGCTCCTCGGCATCATATCGCCCGAGATCACCTTTGCGCGGCCTGCCCGCCTGAGCCGTGCTCGGCCTCATGTCGCCCGAGACCGCCTCTGCGCGGCCTGCCCGCCTAAGCTGTGCTACTCGGCCTCATGATGCCCGAGATCACCTCTGCGTGGCCTGCCCGCTTGAGTCGTGCTCCTTGGCCAAATGTCGCCCGAGATCACCTCTGCACGGCCTACCCGCCTGAGCCGTGCTCCTCGGCCTCATGTCGCCCGAGACCGCCTTTGCGCGGCCTGCCCGCCTGAGCCATGCTCCTCGGCCTCATGACGCCCGAGATCACCTCTGCGCGGCCTGCCAGTCTGAGCCGTGCTCCTCAGCCTCATAACGCCCGAGATCACCTCTGTGCGGCCTGCCCGCCTGAGCCATCCTCCTCGGTCTCATGTCGTCCGAGACCACCTCTGGGCAGCCTGCCTGCCTGAACCGCGCTCTTCGATTCGAAACTCCACGACTCCCACAACGGATTGGCAACCAACCGAAAGGATTAACCACTTGAAGCATAAGCCATGCCTCGGACCCCCCTAGCAACAATCGACGCATGGCTTCCTTCGGGGGGGGGAATATGATGAGGGTAATTGATAACAGTAATAATGGTGATCGGGCATGCACTGACGTCAGCCACTCCTGGACGTCATCTCACTCATCGATTTGACCTGACACACCTGGCCGAGGTAGACCAGAACAACGATCGAGGCATGCCAACGCCCTGTGCGAGCCCGGTTCTTCACGCAATGCTAACGTCGGTGTCAGACGTTATCAGAGGTACGACCCTCCTCCATGCAAGCAGGCACATCAGGAGTAGTAAACCACTCTATAAAAACCTCTGCACCTCATCCCAAAGGAGGAGGCCGGAGACCGGACCCTTCCCATCCCTTTCCCCTCAACCCACCATTGCTGCCCTTCAATTCTGAAAAGGATGAGATCCACAAAAGGCTACCGACTAACTTAATCGTCGGAGGGGTCGGGCCGAGCTATCGACCCGACCTGTGTGCAGGTACGAAGACGAAGCCGCTTCCCCGAACGTCGAGGAGAGGAACCCCTTCCTAGAAAAACTTGACACGCCTCGACGTGCTCAGACGCATGCGGCCGGTTGCCTCAGCAACCCCGAGAGACGTTGAGCCAGATCCCCTCTCATTCGGACCTGAACCAAGTCGTGTCGGCCCCGAGGCCACGGCGTAAAGTCGTTTACACCAACAGCTTTCATGACAGCGGAGTGGTGGCAGCATTTGTATTAAACATGACTAGTTCATATGATAGTTGATAATTCAAATTATAATTTGGTATTTGGTATTTGGTATTCGAGAGATAGAAGAATTGAATTTGGATTTTATCCCTTACGAGATTAAATGTGATATGTTTTATCGAGAGTCTTGTCATTTGTTTTATAAAATCATGCGTAAATAAGTTGTATTAAGTTTTTAATCAATATTTTTGAGACAAACTTTTTTTTTTCAAAATTATCTAGTTCTACTCTATCATATTATTTCTTTAGTATCATAGTTAAGTTAACCCATGATTTTCTTAAGTACATTCTGAAATACTCTTACACCATTATTATGGATTGCCGAAGTTATAAGGCACCCTTGTGTTAACTATATACAAAAGATCAACCTAGTTATAATCTCATTCAGGTTTCTAGAACTTATAAAAGAGCAAATTGATTAGTTTGAAAATAAACGACAAACAAATCCTAATGTCTCGCAAAGAGAACTTGTGAAATCCAATCAATGCCCAACACTACCCCAAACTCCATTTCAACCAGGTGCCACTTAGGGGTTTCCAGAGTGCTGAGATGGCTAACGTTTTGCACTACTTCATTACCTTCAGAAAATAAGCCGTAACACATGAAAACAGAACTATTTTGGAGCAGTTTTGCCTATCATGATGAGTAATTACTCTGTAGCCCAATGATCTATTCATGTTCATAGTTTCCAAGCAAAAACATATAAAACCAAGATAAAATACAATGCCAAGCTATCACGGACAAAACTTTAAACATGGCGTTTAATGTAATGTTCATGTATGTTCGTATTCTTTGATTTGTTCATGCTTTGCATTGCATGTAGAGGGATGGTCGAAGGCTTAACAACCCCAATTTAGTTCGGTTTAATGGCCATTCTAGGCTTGTAAATAAAGGTTGTGTCGGACACTTGTGGGAGATTTCGGTCTATAGTGGATCATTTTGGATCCTTTGTTGTGTGACCGTTCAGAGCTTGTGAAGTCTGTTTGTAATTTGCATTGGTTATGAAGTGTTTTCTGAAATGTTTGCATATAGATCCCGAGTGAGGCGCTTTCTCTAACCCATTTTCTCTTTTGTAGGTCCTAAGGGACCATGAGAGATTTCGAGGAGGCTGACCTTTATGAATGGACACGCAAAGGTGTCGCACGACTTAGGCAAAATCAACTAAGTCCATGACAGATGGTATTAGAGCAAGACAAACACTCATAAAAACAATTGGCATGCAAACGTAGGGGATCTAGCGAGCCTGCATTGAGGGCAGCTAACACGCACGACCTTTCAGGGGAAAACGAGCATGGAGTAGGAGTCGCTCAGAGGTGCAGCCATCTAAGATTGACATTCAGAGGAATGACCAACCCTTCACGCAAGAGGCACCATGAGGACAAGCAAGCTAGGAAGAATGCGTAGCACACAAAGGTTGGAATGACTAAGTTTGAGCTATGGCTTAATGTTGGCAACCATACTTGATGGTGCTCAAGGCAAGTGAGACGCTTGGTAAAGGATGAGACCATGCAAGACAGAATGAGTTGTTTAGCGATTGAAAAAGTTATGCAAAGCTCATAGAGGTGAGGGGAATTGCTAACTCGAATAATTTAGTACTCATGCAAGGGCTTGTATGTGAACGATGGAATATTCGTGGCCATCCCAAGGCGGTTGAAGCTCAGTGCCATGGAGTATTGAAACTTTCTCTTCGGCATGAGAAGGATACGTCCGTAGGAGGCTAAAGTGTACAACGAATTCAACATATTGCTAGATCTTGAGGGGTACGGTGGGGACTGTATTGACATGGAGTCGTAATCTAGTAAGTGAGTTTGTGGGAGGTAGAACAATGCACAGTTTGTTCAGCAAAGCAAAGTAGTCAAAGGGAATGATGGTCTCCAAAACATTCAAAGAGAATGAAGTGAAGAGAGAAGCTGCTCCAACAAGATAGATATCCATGATGGATAAGTCTCGACTCTTCAGAGGAAGAACCAAGTGCAACGGACCGCACATGTTGAGGAGTACCTCAAAAATAAATTCAAAGCTCAACGGACTGAGTGAGCGGTGAGGAGTCATCGCATGATCTCGCTTAAGATAATGCATTGGGGGGATGCATTGTGAGAGAGATCAAGTGGGGGACTGATCTAAGGCAACACAAGATGAAGGTACATTTAAGAGTCAATATGGAGATCAGACTCAACGAATGGCTGACCCATGGAATGGTAGGCGTGAGGACCATCATCAACTCAATACAAATCGAGGAGCAGAGTAACTTAGGTGTAACTTGGTGAAGTACCCAAGCTGTATGAAGGGAACCGACATAAAAGATAGAATATGGAGCAGAGGTACAAAGATTTCCTTGGACAAAGGTCAAATACATTAACTCTTGCAGAGGCAAGAGTAGGATCATGTCGTTCCATAGGTCTCTCATTTTGATAGACTGGGCTCATCCAGCATGGTGCCAACGACGAAGGGAGCTTCGAGGCACATGTGCCTTACCTTAGAGAAGTATTTGACAAAGGAACTGATGCAACTCAACTTGTGGAGGTGAAGTTGGGTTCAGAAGGCCTTGGCACAGGGCAAGAGGATGCAAAGGCGGGTACTCTTGAAGAATATGTCATAGTGCTGCCATTCAAGTTCTCATGAAGGGAGCAGTGCACAACAAAGATTATGCTAGTAAGGGCAGAGGCCTAGGATTCAGATAATGGTACACCAATTTCAACGAAGTCAATGGACTTTAAGAGCTACTAAATGATGGACTATCATAGAGCGATACTTCGTCTAGGTGTGACCCGAGAGCGGGTGGACGAAGGTCGATTATCAAAAGAGCGAATACAATCGAAAGTGAAAAAGGCCTTATGATGTGTTGGCAGAGATCACACATGTAGGGATCAAATTGTGAGTTCATCCCATAAGGATCAGAATACAATAAAGATGTCACCAAGAGGCGACATGGTGCAGTGGATCGTGGTAGAACAGTTCATGGCAATGCGATACACACGAATCTAGTCCCGCGAGGGACTAGATCATACGGAGGGAACAATTCGTGGCAATATGATACACACAAATCTAGTCCTATGAAGGACTAGGTCATATGAAGGTATGATCGGGAGCTACTAGGAGCTCCACTTCGGTGAACTACATGACAGTAAGAAAGGCTATGGATTCAAGGAGTGAATGTCATGGTATCGTAGAGGCGAGTCTTCCGTATGTGCATTGAATATTACATTAGATGAAAATCTTGGTCATCAACATATAAGAGCTATGTACCACCGAGTAAAAAGTTCGAATGCAAGTACTAGTGAGTCCTATGGGGGGACTTGATTATGCGGAGGTATGATCAAAGCGCTTGGATAGTTGGACTATTCAAAAGCTCATATTCGCTTAAGGGAGCCCGGCAAGTTAGAGGACAAGGCTGAGTAAGCGATCATTCCTACCAAGGAAGCTAAGGAGAACATAATCGGTGTGAACCCAACAACATGATGACAGAAGCCATGCATAAGAGTTGCAGTCTATCTTTTCATCGACTAAAGGGAACTACTTGGAGAACACAAAAGTATTGAAGTAGAGGGTCGAAAGGGGCGAAGAAGTGACGATGAGTTCAGAGGGACTTAGCTACAAAAAAAAACCAAGAATCAGTTAGAATGGAGGTAGACTCGAATGAGTGCCATAGTGCCATAGAGGCAAATCTACCAATCGTGAAGAAAGGGATGCAGATACGACGTGACGGATAATAGCGCTATGGGCATGGCAGCGCCATGGTACCGTAGAGGCGGGACTTCCGTGGTGTCATCGATCCTTTGCTCTCATAGGAGGGAGAGTGTTTGGTCATGAAAGGGGCCGAGGAGTAGAGAATGTATAGGCAAACTCCAAGTACCAAGATAAGGTTGAAGGTTGGAGGACATGGAACTTCATAAGATCTGTGTTAATGAGTTTCTCATAAAGATAATCGAAAGTAAATGACTTCGGATCGATACAAGAGTGCATGACCAAGAAACAAAGTAGGCAGTACACAGTGCTATACCTTTGCTACTCAGTAGAGTAGGTGGCATGGTTAATGGAGAAGACAATACAATCTCAGAGGTGACCAAAACTATTAGAGACTTACTCCAAGTTAGGGTAAAAACTTCTTGCATTCCATAAGTTCGATGGAATTGAGAAGGTGAATCATAATAACTAACTCAATGCAAGGAGTGCAAACACTTCGAGTGCTCTAGAAGTGTGAGCAAAGAGCAGGCCAATGCTAGTAACTAGCTCGATGCATAAAGTACAACTCTTTAGGAGGCAAGCAAAGTCAAATAACCTTTGTCTTTTCAACTCTTAAGAGAATGGGCGAAATTAAGTATCACAATTCTCTTATCTATCTAGTAGATGAGCTATGCATATGTTTAAAGACCCTTCGAGGAAACCAAATGAAAGACAATAGTTGTCAAATCCTCACCAATGGTGATCAGTGCTACTAAAAGTAGATTATTTGATTCATTTCCCAATAGAAAGCCAATAAAAAATAGAAGTGATGCGAAACTACTTGGAAGTGACAACTAAGTGAAAGAAAAGTTGATGTGCAAATTTTGTGGAGGAAGGATCATAAACTTCGAAAGTTTATAAGGCGATGCTCGTTGAAAGCTCTAATAAGCATCGACCCAGTTTAAGCAACATGAGGCATTTGATAGACTAGCGCATAGTAAGGATGGTCTTTTCCTTCATCTGAAGGATCCGCAGGAACTAACAGGGATCAACACAACTCAACCAACCCCACATTAGAGAGTCATTAGTGAGTTGAAACAACATAGCATAACAAAAGTTTGACTACTCAACAATAGCAGCGGAGAGCAGTTGGGAGCCAATAGACACATTGTAACTAGAGCAGAAGATTGAAGATTTAGCAAAGATAATGAATTACAATGTCGGTAAAGGCTTTGACGAGGACGTCGAAGGAATAAGTGGGTGCAGTGTCGACAAAGGCTTCGATGATGATGTCGAAGGAATAAGTGGGGGAGAATGCCACGAACAAAACTGTAAATAGGGTGTTTAATGTAATGTTCGTATATATCAATGCCCTTTGGTTTATTCATCCTTTGCATAATATATAGAGGGACGGTTGAAGGCTTAACAGTCCCAATTTAATTGGGTTTGGTATTGAACCCCACACCTTTCGGTACATCTAAAAAATAATATAATTTTTTAAAATAAGAACAAGTGGACTTGGATAGAGAGTGAAATTGGTTGGAAGACGATTTAGAGCGTTGATGTTCTTTCTAGTGTCAACTTTGGAATTCACTGTTACCCCTTGCTTTGTCCAGCATGTCACTGTAAAATTGATGTCACATTACAACTTCCTTTTGATGTTCTAGAAGAATATATATATATATATATATTTGTTTCTTTAGAATTGACAATGAATTCTTCAACATACTTAGAAATAGATAAGAGAGATCACATCTCCCCTTTTGTTAGTTGGTAGAATGACAATCTTTTTCTCGTTCCATCCGAATACATAGACTTCTTCCAAGATAGGTTGTATTCAGCATCTATATCAACTACCTCATCTATAATTTCATCCTTGTAGTTGTTCCCAATTGAAAGAGGAATTCTACATAACTCAGTTACAATGACAATTGAGCATTCTTTAATCCACTCTAGTTTGTATGGTATTGGATGAGCTTCTATATGTAATTTTTGTTTGTATGGTATTAGATGAGCTTCTATATTTAATTTTTAAGTGTTTTATTAGTGATTTCGATACAATGTTGTCATAGCTTCCATTATCTATAGTCAATTTACAGACTTTGTTATTAACATTGTATTGAAAGTGAAATGAGATATTTGGGAGTGACCACTGTTTTAAGTCGAATCTTTTTGTCTTTCCTATCCTTGTTGGCTTCTTTCTTGCTAATTTGCTTGAGGGCAAATATTACCTGATTGCTCGATAAGAAATGACTATTTTCCTCAACACCTTAAGAGTAACCCTTGGTTGTTGACTTGGGGGATCCTCTTTTTCCAGAATCATCTTCTAAATCTTTCCATTACTATGCTTTATGATAAACAAGAAAAAGAGAGCCCATTTTGTAGTCGGGATATGCTTAGCTTATCTTATTGCTCCTTTAATATTTATGTCTTGATTTGTATGTTGTATTGACTCAGTCACAACTTTCTTTTCTTTATTAAGAGCAGATTATGTCTTATTGGTCACAACAAAAATAGAATTTCAACTATTTACTTTCTAAAACTTACATCACTCACTAGAAAATAAATTAATTAATAAATAAAATTACTAACTTATCAACATGATTAAGAAAATTAATTTTAATTATTTCCTTACCCATACTACATAAATATAGAAGCTATAATTTAAATAAAGCAACATATTAGTTATGATAATTAATTTATATTAAGGGAGAAAATTTATTGGTGATTACATTCCTCCCTACCTAATAGAAATTTGATCCCAAAATTTGATATAAAAATAATATTAATTCAACATAGTTGGCACTTAATTCTTGATTTGCAAAATTTAGTCTATTGATATACCTTGTTGTTTGTTAGTCTTCTGACTCTGATAAGTTATATTTGGCTGAAAGGCATAAAAATCCATTAGTATACTCGGTTATAGATCGAGTGCCTTGGATGCAATTTTGGTATTATTGAAACAATAGTTGTTCAAAGTCTAAAGGAAGGAATCTTCCTTTGAGAAGTTGCTTCATCTTTGGCCATGTCTGTACTAGTCCCTTACCATGTTTTTTTCTGTTATTCTGTAATGTATCCCACCAAGTTGCTATACCTTTTAACTTGTATACAATAAGCTTGAGTTGTTTGTGATCAGGAACATCTATCATCTCGAAGAAGTTCTCTAATTCATAACTCCAACCAAGAAAAGTTTCAATGCTAAGGTGGCCATTAAAATTAGAGAGGTTTGCTTTGAGACGGTAATCTTTAAATAGCTTATTTCGTCTATGTGGTGCTTGATATCTTTTATGCCTTTCACTATCATCTTTTAAGTCATTATCACATATTATTGGTTGTTGTGGGCGGATAATACCAGGTTGGTGGAAGTATTGAGGTTGAGTTGCACCTAAAACTTTTTTTTGGTTGGTTTGTGATAGTCAACAATTTCAACTTCTTTGTTTGAGACATCTTTATAGGTTGGTTGCCTATGCTAGATTGCATACTCGTATTGATGATTAGGCTAGCCATAAGCATCAACTATGGCATGATTGATCCTACCATCATCACAAATTATGATGACATCCAAACCCAAGTTAGTGAGAATGTCAGGTGGCGGATGACGGGCAGCGGTAACGGATGTGCTCCAACGCGCAAGGCTCCAAGGACTCGAACGTGGTTGAGCACGAGCGCTGGCGCACGGACCATGTCGGTGGCGCCGGTGCACATGAGTCTTGAGTCTTGGATCGCTGGAGTCCTTTTCATTCCCGCAGAAGATTGTTAGATCCTTCCGGCGGAGGAAGTCCTCCATGCTCTTGTTAAACCCAACAAGTGTCGGCACTCATCCACTGGCTGATGCAGGCGGGCCCGAGCTGGCTGTTCCAACATCCCTCGGTGCGCCACTTGCACCGTAAGGCAAACATTCAAATAAATTCTGACATGACGTATCTTTGATCGCTGCGGTAACAAAACCGACACCGCAAGTACATGGAGGAGAGTAGCCGGGAGTCGAGGTGCTCACGGGTGGAGCTCCGCCCCGCCCTCGGCCTCTTCCTCTTCCTCTTCCTCGTCCCCTCGCGCCGAGCCATAGTTTACCAATCAGTAGCAGTAGGAACGAATCCTTTTCCCGATCGCTTGCTCGATGGAGAACGGCGATTCTTCTCCCCCACCAACCGACCGCGTCGTCTTCTGTTCGTGCGCACAGTGAGCTCCTCTTCTTTTCTCAGGTTCCCTCAGCTACTCTGGGCTTGTGTTGTTTGCGGATTGCCTATTGCGCAGCCGAGGAAGGCAGAATCACGGCTTCCTTTCAGTTATTTCCTCGTCCGGCCATTCTTCCACGGTGCGTCTCTTATATCAGCCATTTCTTGTTCCTTGCATCTTCTTTATGCGTTGCACAAATATTTCCATGATCTTGCTTTACATCAAAAACCGAAATCGACGTTGCTGGCAATTAATGGATGCATTTATCCAAGCTTTTTCCATTCGGCGGGCATCACAACGCAAGCTTATCCCTGTGTTTCCCATAGTAACTAGGAACTCCAACTTGCAAGATGGGAAACAAATGCCACATGGAGGGAGGTGATAGAATTCATGCAAAGGCTTCGAAAGTTGGAGTTCTTGACTGGGGATTGCTCGAGAGACGGAAGTACCATCAGAAATGTGTGGCTCGTGGGGGAACCAAAAGATCAAACTCCGTCAACAACAGATCCCCAGTGCTGCATACTTTTGGGTCGTCTACCCAGTGTACTGGAAGCACATGCAGAGCTCTTTCTAAGCAAGAAGAATTTGCTTCTGTGGATTACAAAACGAAAGAGATTGTTGTATCTCGACATCTCACAAGCTTTAATGATGCAGATAGTGCAGATATGAAGTCCATGTGCTCTGATGTGTGCTTCCATATGGACTCTGGAACTTTACATCCGCCTTCCAGCATCATTAATGGTCAAACCTCAGCTCCTGGAGCAAAAGCCACAGAGACTCAAGCCCGTCGACCAGGAAATGCAGAGAAGCTCCAAGGCTATCCTCATGATCTAGATTTCATGGGCAATTGGCAGCAGCTATGTCATGATACTAGTAATTTGTGGGATCAGCTTCAAGCCAGTGCTCAGATCAGACGCAATAGTTTTGAGTCATATTTCGATGATGCCAAAAGCTTGTCACTTTGCCATCTTGACAACGTTAAGGACATCAAAGGATCTCCCCATATTGATACACTCAATACTTTTCGACCCGAAACTGAAATCTCTACTAAGAAATCAATCGAGAAGGGAAAAGAATCGTCCAATCATCAGTCAAGTGTCAGGCCAACATGGATGATTCGAAGTGCTAGCTTAAGGGATGGTTCCTCTGCACCAGTACTGGTGAGACCATTTGATGGCAGTAAGGAAGCGTCAAGTAGGCGTAGTCCACTGAGGAGGATGTTTGACACTTTGCTGAAGCCAAAGAACCTAAGTGAGAAGGGTGGAAATCTGACATATAAAGAACCTGATAAAACCAAACACGCTCTTCTCCAACTTGCTTGGGAAAATGGGCAGCCTATGTTTATGTTCTCATCCACATATGGTGATGTTCTTGCAGCAATGTTGACACAGCAAAGCGAAACAGAGAAGGATGATTTGGAATGCATTTACACAATACACTGCATTCAACAACGTGAGAAGAAATCAGGAGCTTGGATTGGATTGGGGAGGAAGAGCGGGAAGCATCAGCTGGTATCTGATGCCATTGGCAGGATGAACGTTTTCAGATCGAGAAACTACGATGCCAAAAGTCATCATGTCACAAGAGAGTTTGTGTTGCTTGGTGCTGAACCAACACCACCATCTCATCGGCCTGTTGATTTCTCAATGAACAGCGAGCTGGCTGCCATTGTTGTCAATGTTCCAGAAGAAATGGCAGAAGATAATACAGTAATCGTCCTTCCTGGTGGAACTCATGGCTCTTCGACTGATGCCAAACCGCCATCTTTGATCGAGAGATGGAGATCAGGAGGAGCATGCGACTGCGGAGGTTGGGATGAGGGTTGCAGGCTGACTGTTCTAAGCAAAAGCTTCCTTCAGGTATCCTTTAATTCCTTTCCTGCATCAAAGCAGCTCATCCTTGGCTAACGGGACTATAGATGATGTCTCAGGGAGGAGGATCGCGGGCAAATGGACATGTCTTCCGAATGGTTTCTTTGAAGGAGGGACTGTATAGAGTTGAGTTTGGGACGTCCATCGCTTGGCTTCAGGCTTTCGCAATAGGTTTAGCGATCATCCACGGAAAGAATCCCACCAATAACTCCGGCGAGCCAAAATGGTTGCTGGAACGAACGGTCAAGCGTCGTCATGCCGGGAAGACTGAAGCAATAATCCAAGGGGCGTCTCCGACGAGCTATGTACCGTATTGTCCACCTCTTTCGCCTGTTGGAAGAGCTTAGTTGCATCTGCAACATTACCAGAGCATGCTTGCCTTGTCCTGTGATCCTATCTCGTATGGATTTGACGCTTGCTAATATGTGATGGAATTCATCTCCATCCTGGTATCATCGAAGCTGACCGCTGTTGTACATGGAGGTTGGAGAGTAGTCATTTGTGTATATGGATGCATGAACAGATTGATATAAGAGAAGAAATGAAGTTTTCTTTTTATTAGGGAAAGACTCATTAAAATCAAAAGTATAGAAGGTATGATTTATGTGGTTGAATATTTTTTGACTATATATAAAAATATAAAAGAAGCACTAAAACCTGCAGGGAATGTCCTAACTATGTATATTTACTTGGATTAATCCGAAGAAATCGACGTAGGATAAATTAAGAGATCTGATCGTTTCATCTCCCAAGGCAAACGAGTGAAGGCCATTTCCTGTCATGTATTCCGTGTCATCATTGCCTCAATATCAGTAGCCGCCTCCGCCGTCCAAGCATGTTCCTTGGTCGTGGAGTTGCGCTTTCATGACAGCGGAGTGGTGGCAGCATTTGTATTAAACTTGTACTGGTTCGTATGATAGTTGATAATTCAAATTATAATTTGGTATTTGGTATTCGAGAGATAGAAGAATTGAATTTGGATTTTATCCCTTACGAGATTAAATGTGATATGTTTTATCGAGAGTCTTGTCATTTGTTTTATAAAATCATGCGTAAATGAGTTGTATTAAGTTTTTAATCAATATTTTTGAGACAAACTTTTTTTTTTCAAAATTATCTAGTTCTACTCTTTCATATTATTTCTTTAGTATCATAGTTAAGTTAACCCATGATTTTCTTAAGTACATTTTGAAACACTCTTACACCATTATTATGGATTGCCGAAGTCATAAGGCACCCTTGTGTTAATTGTGTACAAAAGATTAACCTAGTTATAATCTCATTCAGGTTTCTCGAACTTGCAAAAGAGCAAATTGATTAGTTCGAAAATAAACAACAAACAAATCCTTGTTGAATCTCGTATTTTGATATTTTGATGATGAAACCACTTGATATATGTTTATGTTTTAATCTGCGTTTTGAGTGACGCAGGATGCTTCGATCAGGATGAGACAATTAAAGCAAGAAGAATCATGTTGTGCCGAAGAAACATGTTAGAAGATTGGACGTCGGGCCGGTGGATCGGTCGACGTATCGACAGAAGGTTTCGGGCCATGGATTTGGGCATTGGACCAAGAAGAGCGGATATTGCGCCAAGGACATCGGAGTTGCGGAGTCAACTGGCCAATTGGGCAATAGGCCGCACGAGAGGACGATGCGTCGAAGAATCAGACGAAGCGTCGAGGGACTAATAATATGCCGGACAACTTGGTTAATTGCTTAGGATTAATTGTCTCGATCGAAGTTTTGTTTTAAGTGTGTAGGATTAACTACGATGAAAGTAAGACTTGCAGCAGGAGTTGCGCCGGAGTCAAGACTATGATCACGTTGGGAGTTCGAGAGTTCGACGGAAGTCCGGACGATCGTCGGAGGTTCTGCGGGAACAAATCCGAGAAGTCCAGGAGCTTGCCAAAGAAGCTCGTCGGAACTCGCCAAGTGGATCGTCGCAAGTCCAGGAGTTTGCCG
>LVTN01002954.1:13403-26075 GCA_001649415.1 Musa itinerans
CTATAAGTTTTTTGATCAAAGCTTTCTCCACTTTTATCAATGTCTAACTTAGTGGAGGTACTCATAGGAGTATTGATAGCCTTTGAGCTATCCATATTAAACCATTTTAACAAGTCTAATATATATTTTATTTGACTAAGAAAAGTACCATTACTAAGTTGTTTGATTTGTAGGCCTAAAAAGAAAGTTGGTTCCCCCATTAAACTCATTTCAAACTATAGGCTCATACTCTTAGTAAATGATTCGTATAAAGATTCATTTATAGAACCAAAAATAATATCATCAACATAAACTTGAACAACAAGAAAATTATTTTCAAAATTTTTAATAAACAATATAGTATCGACCTTGCCTTTAGAGAAATTATTTTGGATAAGAAATGAGCTTAGTCTCTCATACCAAGCCGTTTTAAAATAATTATTTAGAGAAATTATTTTGGATAAGAAATTAATCCATAGAGAGCTTTAGTCAATTTAAACACATGATTAGGAAAATTATCATTCTCAAATCTGGGAGGTTGTTCAACATAAACTTCTTCAGAAATAAAGCCATTAAGAAAAGCACTTTTAACATTCATTTGAAATAACTTAAAATTATTACTACTAGAATAGGCAAGGAGTATCCTTATGGCTTCTAATCATGCCATAAGAGTGAAAGTTTTTTCATAATCGTTACCTTCTTTTTGGTTCAATCCTTTGGCCAATAATCTAGCTTTGTTTCTAACCACGATACCAAATTTATCTTGCTTGTTTCTAAAGACCCATTTAGTACCAATAACTAACTTGGTCATTTGGCCTCGGAACAAGTTTCCACACCTTGTTTCTCTCAAACTGGTTCAACTCTTCTTGCATTATGATAACCCATGAATCATCTTTCAAGGCCTCGTCAATGCATTTAGGTTCAATTTGAGATAGAAAACGGCGTTGTAACAAAAATTCTTAAGCGAAGAACGAGTTTGAACCCCTTTTGATGTGTCTCCTATAATTAGCTCCTTAAGATGAGCATATACATACTTCTATTCCTTAGGTAAGGATGTTTCGGAAGAATATGCATCTAAGTTGCTAGTTAAAAGAGGAGGTTCATTTAAATTCAAAGCATCAAAATTAAGATCATTATCAAACTCAATTTTCTTAAGTTCAGAAACTTCATTAAAGACAACATAAATAGAGTCTTCTATAACCGAAGTTCTTTTGTTAAAGATACAAAAAACATTAGAAATTGAAGAATAGCTAAGAAAAACCCTTTAATCGGATTTTGCATCAAATTTTCCTAAGGCATCTTTTTCATTCAAGATAAAACATTTACAATCGAAAACTTTTAAATATGAAACATTGGGTCTTTTGTTGCTCCACAATTCATAAGGAGTTTTGGAAAGTAATGGTCTTACTAGGACCCTATTAATGACATAGCATGCCAAATTAACGACTTCGGCCCCAAAATATTTGGGTAGACTATGTTTGTTCAATATGGTTCTTACCATTTCTTGTAAATTTTTATTTTTTCTTTCTACTATTTCATTTTGTTGAGGATTTCTTGGAGTAGAGAAAGTGTGGTTATAACCATTAGATTCATAAAATTTTTGGAAATCACGGTTTTGAAATTCGCCACTGTGATCACTCCAAATTGATGAAATCATAAAACTTTTTTCATTTTGAACAAGTTTACAAAACATAGAAAAATACCTAAAGCAATCACTTTTGTATGCCAAGAAGTATGTCAAGTGTATATATTATAATCGTCCATAATTACAAAGGCGTATTTGCTATCTCCTAGGCTTAATGTATCAATTGGTCCTAACAAGTCCATGTGGATCAATTGCAATGGTCTAGAGGTGCTTATTTAGTTCTTTGGTTTGAAACTACCTTTTATTTGTTTTCCTAGTTGACATGCATCACACACATTATCTTTAACAAACTTAATGTGAGAAATTTCTCTTACAAGTTCTTTAGATGAGATTTGAGAGATTAGTTTCATGCTAGCATGACCTAATCTTCTATGCCAAAGCCAAGCATCATCATTCAAAACCAAAAACACATTTCATTACACAAATCATCAATGTCGATAGTGTATACATTATTTTGTTTTAGTGCAATTATAGATGTGTTTTTGTGTGGTTTTTAGTATTTGATTCAAATCTAATGATATATCCTTTATCACACAATTGACTAATATTCAAAAGATTATAATTTAAGCCATCAACCAACAATACATCTTCAATCAAAAAGTTAGATTTGTTACCTATGGTTTCTTTGCCAATGATTTTACCCTTGTTGTTTCCGAAGGTGACATACCCTTCGTCTAGGCTAGTGAGCTTAGAAAATTGAGATGGATCTCCGGTCATGTGCCTTGAGCATCTATTATCAAGATACTATATCTTGCTCCTAGCTTATGATGGTGAACGTTTCTACAAAAAAAGATGATTTTTAGGTACCCATTTGACCTTGGGTGCCTCAAAAATCGATTAGCTTAACTTATCATTTTGCATGGAGTTCTTTACGGTTCCTTTAGGAAATTAAATCAATTTGTATAGATTATATCTCTTAAATGGACATTGATAAGTAATATGTCCAAACTTACAACAAAAGTTGCATTTGTTTCGGAGTAAAACATGCAAGGTTGGACCTTTAACAAAGAAGGTTGGATTTTTATAAGTGTTACTCACAAAGCTGATTCCATCTCTTTTATGAATAAGATTTTTGCTTGCAAAAATCATGTTTAAGGATTTGCCATATATTTCAAATTTTTCTAAGGTTTCATGTAGTTGTAAATTTTACTTTTTAAGTGTCTCTAATTCATCACATTTTGTGCAAGGAGCTAAACTATCATTATGCTCAATTTTTAATCTATAAAAATCACTAACGAGAGAAGTATGCTCCTTTTTCAATAATTTATCTTTTTTACTAACTAATTTACATTCATCGAATAAATCATGAAAAGTACTTAGTAATTCATCAAAAGATAAATTTGCATCTAATGAACCGCTTATCTCATTTCCAATAGCCATTAGCGCGTAGTGAGCAACTTGCTTTGTGTTGGTTGGCTCCTCTTCTTTGGATGCACTTGAGTCGTCCCAAGTTGCTTTAAGGACCTTCTTCTTCTTTGGTTGCTTCTTCTTTACTTGGGGACATTCACAATTGTAATATCCTAGCTTCTTGTATTCGTAGCATATAATTTATTCTTTCTTGGGTTCAATTTTATTTTTAGTATTATTTTTAAATTTATTCATTTTTATGAATTTTTTGAACTTTCTTGTCAAGAGTGCTAAGTCTTCATCATAGTCATCATCACTTGAATTTTCTTTCAAGTGGTCTTCATGAGTTCTTAGTGTCATATCCTTCCTGTTCTTTAGAAGGTTATTCTCAAGCTCTTCATAAGCATTGCAAGTCATCTCATAGGTCATTAGTGACCTGATAAGTTCTTCGAGGGGGAAGTTATTTAAATCCTTTGCTTCTTGAATATCAATTACTTTAGGATCCCAACTCTTTAGAAGGGATCTCAAGATTTTATTAACAAGTTCGAAATTAGAAAAACTTTTACTAAGTCATTTTAGACCATTGACGACATCCGTAAATCGGGTGTACAAGTCTCCAATGGTCTCACTCAGTTTCATCCGAAACAACTCATAAGTATGGACTAAAAGATTAATTTTTGACTCCTTTACTCTACTAGTGCCTTCGTAAGTAACTTCGAGTATGTGCCAAATATCAAAAGCCATTTTACAAATGGACACTCGATTGAACTCATTTTTATCCAAAGCACAAAATAAGACATTCATAGCCTTGGCATTTAAAGCAAAAGTCTTCTTCTCTATCTCATTCCAATCATTCATTGGAAGAGAAGACTTTTGAAAGTCATTTTCTACAATGTTCCATAATTCGAAATCCATATAAATTAGAAAAATCCTTATTCTAGTTTTCTAATAAGTGTAATCCGTTCCATTGAACAAGGGTGGATGTTTAATTAAGTGACCCTCTTGGTTGCTGGCAAATGCCTTCTCTCTTGGGTTTTAAATCAAATGAAAGTGACCATACTCTAATACCAACTGTTATGATCAAGAGCGGCCCTAAAAGGGGAGGTGAATTAGTTCAGTAGAAAAATCATTGATTTTGAAAAATATTCATTTTGATTAAATCTATTTTGGAAAGATATTAAACTTGAAAGCATTCATAACAGTGTAAAGAGAAAGTTAAGGAAGATTGCAGTAATGTAACTTGCTCAAATAGAGATGCAAACCAGAATTTAGAGTGGTTTAGTCGTTGTGACCTACATCCACTTTTGATTCCTCCTTCGTCGAGGTCACCGGCATCCACTAATGATCTTCCTTCAATAAGGAAGACCAACCACCTTTTATAGCTCTTTCTCCTTTTACCGAGATTAGGAGATAACCCTTACAAACCTCACTCCTCTTTCTTGGATGGTTACAAAGCTAAGAGAGGGAGGGGACTCTTATCACTTTTACAACACTTTTAACACCTTAAGAATTCAAGATTATGTTAACACTTTCATGCCCTTTCATGCAGAAAAGGGTGGGGTATTTATAGGCCCCAATGATTTTTGAATTAGAGCCAAAAAGTGTCACTTCCCCGAATTTTGGGGTACTGGCTATACCACCATCATTATTGGATGGTACTACTACCTGCAGACTGACACTGGGCAGTACCACCACTCAGTTTGGGAGGTACCATTGCCTGACAGAGCTCAGAGATCGAGCTCTGGTGGTAGCACCGCATGACAAGGGCGGTACCACCGCTTGACAGTATTAACTATCGGTGGTACCACCACCCAGTCTGGGCAGTACCATCGCCTAGAACACCTAGGAGACTGAGTCCTAAGCGGTGCCACCGCTGGTCGTGATTTCAGATGCTGAATGGGCTATTCAGTTTGGCCCAATTCAACCCTATTAAGGGTCCAATTAGCCCCTGACTGAGTTAGTGGGACTACCTCCCGTTCCTAGCTCAACTAATGTTCTAACTATGATTAAGGCAAGCAATTAGTCCGGTATGTCAATTTTTCTCTTGGCGATCCTCTAGAGAACTTCTCGACGAGTCTTCCAGCGCGCTTCCGGCGAACTCCCGATGAACTCTCGGTGATCTTCCAACAAACTCTTCGACGATCTTCCGACAAGCTTTCGGCGAACTCCTGATGAACTCTCGGCTATCTTCCGATGAACTCTCGACAATCTTCAAACGAACTCTCGGCGAGCTCCCGACACACTTCCGGTACATCGTCTGCTTAATGCCTTACCGCTATCATAGTTAATCCTACACACTTATCTTAACACATAGATTAAGTTAAACAATTTACCTATTGATTTCATCATCAAAATCCGAGATTCAACACATCCAATATTCCATAAGCGGATCAATCAATGAACTCATTCTCCAATGAGCACCTGCACTATACCTCTAGTGTCCCCGCACGAGCAACTATGAGACCAACCACCTCCGTCACATAGACAAGTATACAGTGCACCGGTCTATCCGATTATCTTGATGTCCTTCTTGAGTAACCTATGATCAGGATGATTTAGGATCTATGTTTAAAGATGAATCGGTCTCATTATTATGATCTCATCATGATCCGATTCTCATTGCACAGATCCAAGGATATCACAATATACATCTAGATAATATGTGATAAAATACTAGTAATAATAAGCAAAGAGATTGTCACACTATGTCACAGGTGCCATCACTCACATGATTGGCTTGTAGGGCACCTATAACTAACAATCTCCCACTTGATCTAAAGTCAATCACCTATGTGTCTGATCCCTATCAGACTTCTGTGACGATCAAATACAATCTGAGTCAATGGCTTTGTTAGTGGATCTGTAATGGTATCTTTGGATGAAACTCTTTCCATTGCTACATCTCTACGGGCCACGATTTCTCTAATCTGGTGGAACCTCCTTAGAATGAGCATAGATTTCTAATGAGACCTTAGTTCCTTTGCTTGAGTGATTGCTTCGTTATTGTCGCAATAGATGGGAATCAATTTTGCATTACTCGATATGACTCCTACATCCATGATAAACTTCTTCATCCAAACCCCATCTTTTCTTGCATCTATCATAGCAATGTATTCTATCTCTATGGTTAAGTCAGTAGTAGTATCTTGCTTCGAACTCCTCCAGCTCACTACTGCCCCATTCAGGTTAAGCACATACCCTGAATTCGACATACAATCATCGATATCGGACTAGAAACTCGAGTTCGAGTAGCCCTTAACCTAGAGACTACCTTCTTCATATACCAATAAAAGATCCTTAGTCCTTCTTAAGTACTAAAGGACACACTTTACTGCTTTTTAGTACTACAAGCCTAGATCCGCCTGATACCTGCTCGTGACACTCAGAGCATGAGCTATATTAGGCCTGGTACATAGCATAGCATATATGATAGATCGTATCATAAAGGCATAGGGTATCCTATCCATGTTTGCCCTTTCTTTAGGAGTTTTTGGGAAAATACTCTGAGAAAGTGAAATTCCATGTCTCATTGGTATGAAACTTCTCTTGGAATTTTTCATACCAAATCTTTTGACAATGGCATCTATGTACCTGGATTGGGACAAGTTAAGCATCCTGTTGAATCTATCTCTATAGATTTGAATCCCCAAAACATAGGATGCTTCCTTTAAGTCCTTCATGGAGAAGTAGCTAGATAGCCAAGCCTTTACTATAGAGAGCATTCCTATATCATTCCCAATGATTAGGATGTCATCCACATATAACTCCAAGAAGGTGATAGTGCTCCCACTTACCTTTTTATATACACAAGGCTCATCTTCATTCTTAATACAAGGCAAGGATACAAGAGTTCATAGATAGCCACTCAACGAATGGAGAATTACAATGTCAATTCATTTGAAGCATATTTTATTCATAACAAGGGAGTAACGATTAATTAGAGCAAATCAATGATGTAAGGAGCATTTTGGGGCATATCAATGACGTATGAAATGTTTCGTAATATATCAATGGTATATGAAACATTTCGGAGCATATCAATAGCATATGAAATGTTACGGAGCATATCAATGGCATATGAAATATTTTGGAGCATATCAAGAGCGTATGAAATGTTTCGGAGCATATCAACAACATATGAAATATTTCGGAGTATATCAATGGTGTATGAAATGTTTCAGAGTATATCAATAGCATATGAAACATTTCGAATCATATCAAAGGCATATGAAATGTTTTGGAATACATCAATGGCATAGGAAGCATTGTAGAGCATATCAATAATAAATGAAATATTTTGGAACATATCAAAGAACAAATATGAAATAGAAGCTCAAATGTCGCATATGACGTTGTATACATTTCATTCTTATCCAAAGCACATATAGAAGTATATAAACAAAGCTTTGGATATCATATCAAACACATAGATGGTGAAGTAGGATCATAACATAATATGATCCATCCATTTCTAAATGACCACCAAACATAATCTAGAGCATCGCGGGCTCTAGGCACATACCTTTACCATTCCTGGTAAAGGTCTAAATAATCTCTTTACTATTTCTACCAAAGGTTCATATTATCCCATAAATACCAAACTATAAAACGGTATTGTAAACAATAAAATTGGGATATATCAAAAAAACATGCGGAAAAACAGAATGCATATGCCTATACGAAACATTACGATACAAACATGAACTTTACATAATATATTCAAGTATGTAAATACTTGTAAGACAAGAGTATATAGGAATTCAAAGCAAAAATATAAAGCTCACCTAAAGTAAGGATTTTAGTTTAAATCAATTTCTAAAGAGATGAAACAAAAATAGGCAAAATCGATCAAAGCTCGATTCTAACATAATTTGAGAAGCATATTGCATTAATTATTTGCGTAACCAATTTTACTCCAATTTATACAACAAAGGATTCATTCGAAAGATGTATCAATTTAGTTTTAGATAAATTAAATTTTGTATGAATTGGAGTTTGGAATAAGGTGTTATAAGCAATTTAGTAACCAAAGGTTAGAGAACATTATCTCTGTTTTGCATAATTCATAGAGTTGATTAGAACAGATACTTCAATAGCCATTTATGCTCCAAATCATTCAAATCAGGTATGCACAAAAATATTTATGAGTTTAGTTTCCAATAAATCACACTTCATAAAAATTAGAGTTTCCAACAAAGAGTTATAAGTGAGTACTAAAAGGTCAGAACCAATAGTTTATGTTTTATAGATTTCATAGGATCAGTTAAAATAACAGTTTGGATAGGAAATTAGACTCCAAATTTGTGGCATCAAAAGAAAGATCTATTAGTCTATTTACGGATGAATTTAGTTTCTCCTAAATCCAAAATCGATACAAAAAGTTATGGCTAGAAAATCTTCCAAAGTTTTATTCCCAAACGACAGAAATATCATGTATGGAGCCAAAATCTTCCAAAGTTTTCAAAATTAAGATAAAATCAAAGATCAAGATTTCTATAAGAAGGGGTTAGAACACTTGTCTTAGAAAAAATTGAGTCCCAAATGTTAGGAAAGAGTCGACACTAGGAGGGGGGGGGGGTGAATTAGTGCAACGGTAAAATCACGTCGGTTATGAAAAATACTTCATATGATTAAAACCGATTCGTAAAGATGCTTGACTTGAAAGCATGTTTGTAAACGTATCGAAAACAGCAAGCAAGTAAAGTGGCTTGCAATTAAAGTAACTTGCTCAAGGAAACGTAAACTAGATTTTTATAGTGGTTCAATCGTTGTGACCTACATATAATCCACCGATTCCTCTTCTATCGAGGCCACCGGCATCCAATATCGGTCTTCCTTCAATAGACAAACACCAACCACCTTTTACACCTCTTTCTCCTTTTACCAGGTTTAGGAGATAACCCTTACACCCCCACTTACTCTTCTCTCAAACTATTCTAACACTTAGAAGAAGGAGAGGAGTTCACACAAGATTGCAGCAGCGTTTTCTTTCTTTTGCACTCTCAATACTTGTGCTAGTTAACCAGGGATAAGAGGGATATTTATAGGGCTCAAGTTGATTCAAACTTAGAGCCTAAAAACATCTCATCTCGGGTTTCCTAGGTACCAACGGTACCCACCGCCTGTGCTGGGCAGTACCACCACTAGTGTGAGTCTGACACTAACATTGCACTAGGTGATGCCACCACCCAGTCTAGTGGTACCACCACCTGACACCCTATAATGGGTGGTACCACCACCCAAACTAGTGGTACCACCACCCAGACTGGTGGTACCACCGCTTGACAATCTCTTGAAGACTATGTTTGGACGGTATGATCGCCCAGATCGTCGATACCACCGCTTAACAGTCTCGGAGACTATGCCACCACGGTGCCACCTCTTGGGTCATTGTTTGGGCCTTTCATTAGGCCCAACATAATCCTTATATGGGCGTAATTGGCCTATAATTGGGTTGGCCCAATTTCAATCCCAATTATGTGCTAACTATGAAATTTAAGACATCTACTAAGCTAAACACGTCCGTAAGTCTAGGTTTCTTCCAACGAGCTTCTAGCGTTCTTCGGGCGAACTTCTGACGATGTCTCGGCAACGTTCCAACGGACTCCCAGCAAGCTCTTGGACTTCATGACAATCCTCTTGGCATGTTCCGACGAGCTTCTTTGGCAAGCTCCTGGACTTCTTGGTTGGTTCCTACAGAACTTCCGACAAACGTTTGGACTTTCGACAAACTCCCAACAAAATTATGTTCTTGACTCTAGGACTTCATTTTGCTTTATGCCTTGCTATCGTAGTTAATCCTGCACATATAAAACACACTTCGATTTAGACAATTATTACTAAGCATGAATCATGTTGTCCGGCATGTCTTCGTTCCATTGACGCTTTGTTTGATTCTTCGGCGTATCGTCCTCTCTTGCGATCTATTGCCCAATCGACCAGTTGACCTCCGCAACTCCTATATCCTTAGCATAATATCTGCTCTTCTTGACCCTATGCCAGAATCCATGGCATAAAGCCTTTTGTCGATATGTCGACTGATCCTTCGGCTTGACGTCTAATCTTTTGACATGTTTTCCTTTGGCCCAACATGATTCTTCATGCTTTAATTGTCTCATCCTGATCGAAGCATCCTACTGTTGAATCTTGAATTTTGATAATAAAGTCAATTGTCATTGTTATCTAATCCATATGTTGAGATAAGTGTGCAGGATTAACTACGATGAAAGTAAGACATGCAGTAGGAGTTGCGTTGGAGTCAAGACCATGATCACGTTGGGGGTTCGAGAGTTCGACGGAAGTCCGGACGGTCATCGGAGGTTCTACGGGAACAAATCCGAGAAGTCCGGAGATTGCCAAAGAAGCTCATCGGAACTCGCCAAGTGGATCATTACAAGTCCAGTAGTTTGCCGGAAGTCCGCCGGAGCATCACCGAAGGATCGTCGGATGTTTGCCGGAAGTTCGCCGGAAGCTTACTGGAAGAAGCGATTGATGCCCCGGAGCAAGTTGCAGTAAAAGTCTTAAAATAGTGTAGTTAGCATGATGATTAAGTTAGAAATGGGAGGTGATCCCATTAACTTAATCTTGGGGCAATTGGGCCCTTGACAGACCCAAATTGGGCTGAATGGATCAGCCCATTCGGACCCAGATTTCTGGCCGGTAGTGGCACCGCCCAGGAGCTCAAACTCGCAAGTCTGCCAGGCGGTGGAACCGCCCCTGTCAAGCGGTGGTACCTCCTAAGCTCGGTCTCCGAGCTCTGCCAAGCGGTGGAACCGCCCCTGTCAGGCGGTGGTACCACCAGAGCTCGGTCTCCGAGCTCTGTCAGGAGGTAGTACCACCCAATCAGGAGGTGGTACCGCCAGGACCCCGGAAATCCGGGAGATGATATTTTTGAGCTCCAAATTCAAACCAGTTTGGGGCCTATATATACCCCATCCTTTCCTGCATTAAAGGGCACCGAAATCTTGATCTTATTATATGAATTCTAGAGCTCAAAAGTATTGTAAAGGTCAAAAGTTCTTATCCCTCTTTTCTTCTAAGTTTTGATCATTCAAGAGAGGAGTGAAAAATCTATAAGGGTTATCTCCGAAGGCCGTCAAAAGGAGTAGAGCTGTAAAAGGGTGTTTGGCCTTCGCCTATTGAAGGAAGGCCTCTAGTAGACGTCGGTGACCTCATCGGAGGCGGAAGTCAAAAGTGGATGTAGGTCAAGATTGACCAAACCACTCTAGATCTTGGTTTGCATTTACATTCTGCTATTTACCTTACTACAAACCTCCATATGTGCTTTACTTCCTCGTTACTTTTACTACACTCCTTTCCGAACTTGCTTTCAAGAGAAGTTTCCGAAAACAATTTTACGTCGGAAACAATTTTATTGTACGAAGTCTTTTTGAACCGACGAAAGTTTTCCGTTGCACTAATTCACCCCCCCCTCTTAGTGCTCTCGATCCTAACAATTGGTATCAGAGTGAGGTTAACTCTCAATCGGAATAAAACCCAAGAGAGATGGCATATGCCGAAAACCAAGAAGGCCACTCTATTACACGTCCGCCCATGTTCAATGGGACGGACTACATTTATTGGAAGACCCGAATGAGGATCTTCCTGATTTCCATGGATTTTGAACTTTGGAATCTTGTTGAAAATGAATTTTCGAAGTCTTCTTTTCCAATGATCAATTGGAATAAATTGGAGAATAAGACTTTTACTCTTAATGCAAAGGCTATAAATGTTGAATCTCGTATTTTGATGATGAAACCACTTGATATATGTTTATGTTTTAATCTACGTTTTGAGTGACGCAGGATGCTTCGATCAGGATGAGACAATTAAAGCAGGAAGAATCATGTTGTGCCGGAGGAACATGTCAGAAGATTGGACGTCGGGCCAGTGGAACGGTCGACGTATCGACAGAAGGTTTCGGGCCGTGGATTCGGGAATCGGGCCAAGAAGAGCGGATATTGCGCCAAGGACATCGGAGTTGCGGAGTCAACTGGCCGATTGGATAATAGGCCGCACGAGAGGACGATGCGCCGAAGAATCGACGAAGCGTCGAGGGACCAATGACATACCGGACAACTTGGTTAATTGCTTAGGATTAATTGTATCGATCAAAGTTTTGTTTTAAGTGTGCAGGATTAACTACGATGAAAGTAAGACATGCAGCAGGAGTTGCACCAGAGTCAAGACTATGATCACGTTGGGAGTTCGAGAGTTCGACGGAAGTCCGGACGGTCGTCGGAGGTTCTGCGGGAACAAATCCGAGAAGTCCAGGAGCTTGCCAAAGAAGCTCGTCGGAACTCGCCAAGTGGATCGTCACAAGTCCAGGAGTTTGCCGGAAGTCCGCAGGAGCATCGTCGAAGGTTCGTCGGATGTTCGCCGGAAGATCGCCGGAAGAAGCGATTGACGCATCGGAGCAAAGCTGCAGTATATGCCTTAAGAAAAGTCGTAGTTAGCACAATGATTAAGTTAGAAATGGGAGGTGATCCCATTAACTTAATCTTGGGGCAATTGGGCCCCTGAAAGACACAAATTAGGCCGAATGGATCAGCCCATTCGGACCCAGAACTTTGGCCAGCGGTGGCACCGCCCGAGCTCAGTTTCCGAGCTCTGGCTGGGCGGTGCAACCGCCCCTGACAAGAGGTTGAACCGCCTGAGCTCGGTCTCCGAGCTCTGGCTAGGCGGTGCAACCGCCCCTGACA
>LVTN01002955.1:3046-26901 GCA_001649415.1 Musa itinerans
TTGGGAATGCTGCCGGAACTAGCCGAGAATGAGTAGGGAGCTTGCCAAAGGGTTTTTTGGAAGCTCGTCGGAAGGTTCATTGGAAGTTCACGGAGCTCACCGAGAAAGATCGAAGCTTGTCGAAGAAGCTCGTCGGAACTCACCAAGATCAAATCGTGAAGTCTAGGAGCTTGCCGGGAGTCCGCAGAATGGTTTCCGAGAGTTTGTCGAAAGACCACCAGAAGTTCGCCGGAAGCTTGCCGGAAGAAGTCTTGACTTACGGACTTTGTAATAGCTTAGGAAATGTCTTTAAATTCATAGTTAGCACGTTAATTAGGGTTAGGATTAGGTGTTAATCCTATAACCCAAGTAGGGGCCAATTGGGCCCGACATCGGATTGGTTTGGGCCAAGTTTGGAGCCCAAAT
The DNA here is from genome assembly GCA_001649415.1 of Musa itinerans. Taxonomy (NCBI): domain Eukaryota; kingdom Viridiplantae; phylum Streptophyta; class Magnoliopsida; order Zingiberales; family Musaceae; genus Musa; species Musa itinerans. Next base: position 3,452 of record LVTN01002955.1, read on the forward strand.
AGTGAGTTGAAATAGTCTAGGCGATGGCACCGCCCAGAACCCGAAGGATCATGTGGTGGTACTGTGGGACTGGGTGGTGGCACCGCCCAGCATTGCACCCCAAGCGGTGGTACCGCCCAGCGCAAGCGGTGGTATCGCCCATGCCCGGGGAACCCGGGTTGAGAAAGTTTGAGGCTCAAAGTTTGAATCAACTTGAAGCCTATAAATACCCCTCTCATCCCTGGTTAAAGCACATAAGTATTGAGAGTAAAAAAGTATAGAAACACTACTGCAATCTTCGTCGAAATTGGTTTTATCGTACGAAGGTTTTTAGAACCGACGTAGTTTTTACCACTACACTAATTCCCCCCCCCCCCCTCTTAGTGCCGACCTCAGACTCTCGATCCTAACAGTAAGAACATATAGGATATTCTTCTCATGACACTGAGAGTGGATGATCCTCTATCAATACTCAATCGCTCTTGTAAGGTTGGTTACCATTCTTGATGATTAGCTGTGATAGATCTGAAACCTCTAGACTTATAAGTCTAATATCAAAGAGTAGAATACTCATACAAGGTATCCTTGATATCTCAATTCTAAGGACCAAACATACAACTAGGACTATGGAATCGCTGTTTGATAATGAGGTATCATTAACCATCAACATTCCATGAGCATATCAATTAGTGAACTCATTCTCCAATTAGCACTTGCATTGTATCCCTAGTATCCCCACACAAGCAGCTATGAGACTAGCCATTGTTTAGAGTCCCCACACGAGTAGACAACTCATTCTCGAGTAACCTATGATTAGGATTATTTAGAGCTTGTGTTTAAAGGCGAATCAGTTTTATTATCGTGATCTCTTCATGATCCAATTCTCATTTCACAAATCTATGGATGTCGCAATATATGCAACATGCAACATAAACTAAGAAAATACCAATAATAATAAGTAAAAAGACTGCGTAATGTGTCACATGTGCCATCACTCATGTGATTCGCTTGTAGGGCACCTATGACTAGCAATCTCTCACTTGACCTAAAGCCAATCACCTATGTGTCTAATCTTAATCAGACCCCTGTGATGCTTAAAGATAATATGAGATAACAACTTCATCAATGAATCTGTGATATTATCCTCGGATGAAACTCTTTTCACTGCTACATCACTATGGGCCACGATTTCTCTAATCAAGTGGAACCTCCTCAGAATATGCTTTGACTTCTAATGAGACCTGGGTTCCTTTGCTTGAGCAATTACCCCGTTGTTATCTCAATATAAGAGAATCAGCTCCTCGTTACCTAGTACAACTCCTAGATTTGTGATAAACTTCTTTATCCAAACTTATTCCTTTGCTGCTTCTATCGCAGTAATGTACTCCGCCACTATGGTCGAGTCAGCAATAGTATCTTGCTTGGAACTCTTTTAGTATACTACTCCTCCATTCAGGGTGAATATATATATTAGATTAAAAACTCAAGCTTATGTAGCCCTCAACCCTAAGACTACCTCCTATATATACTAGTAAAATATTCTTAGTCCTTAAGTACTTAAGGATACACTTTACTGCCTTCCAGTGTTCCATACCTGGATCGATCTGATATCTGCTCGTAACACTTAGAGCATGTGTTATATCAGGCCTAGTACATAGCATAGTATATATGATAGATCTTAACGCCGAGGCATAAGGTATCCTATCCATGTTTGCCCTTTCTATAGAAGTCTTTGGGGACATACTCCTAGAAAGTGATATTTCATGTCTCGTCGGTATGAGACATCTCTTAGAATTTTTTATGCTAAACCTTTTGATAATGATATCTATGTACTTGGACTGGGACAAGCCAAATCCCTTTGATATAAGATGGTTCTCCTAAGTCTTTCATGGAGAAATGTCTAGATAGCCAAGCCTTTATAATAGAGAGCATTCTTATATCATTTCCAATTATCAAGATGTTATCCACATATAATATCAAGAAGGTGATAGTGCTCTCACTTAGCTTCCTGTACACATAAGGCTTATCTTCATTCGTAACGAAGTCATAAGATCTGATCACCTCATCAAATCTTATGTTCTAACTTCATAAGTTTACTTTAGTCCATAGATAGACCTAAGTAATCTGCACACCTTATCTTGACTCTCCTTGGACACGAATCCCTTAGGCTATATCATATACACTTCTTTATCAAAGTTGTCACTAAGGAACATGGTTTTCACATTCATCTACCAAATCTCATAGTCATAGTGTGCTGCAATAGCTAACAAAATTTGGATAGATTTCAGCATGGCTATGGGTGAGAAGGTTTTGTCACAGTCAACATTTTACCTTTGACAATACCCTTTAGCCACTAGCCTTGCCTTATAAGTCTCCATCTTTTCATCTACTCTGATCTTCTTCTTGAAAATCCACTTGCAACTAATGGGTACAATACCCTCAAGTGCATCAACTAGGTTCTAAACCTTGTTGGAGTACATGAAATCCATCTCGAAATTCATGACTTCTTGTCACTTCTCAAAGTCTATACTCGTAATAGCCTCATCATATGTTTGAGGGTCAATATCCTTAATATATTCTTTTATGATATATCTTTTAGGAGGATGGAGTACTCTATCGGACCTATGTAAAGTCGAAACTTGTGTATTATGTACTTGAATAAACTCGGGCAATGGAATGGTGCTTGAGCTAGGTTCTCCAACCTCACTTAACTCTATCATGCTCTCACTGTCTCCACCAATAATATATTCCTTCTCAAAAAACATTGCCCTCCTGTTTACAAATACCTTTTGGTTCTTGAAGTGATAGAAATAATACCCATAAGTTTCCTTAGGGTATCCCATAAACTTGCACCGTTCCATCCTGGATTCCAACTTATCAAGGTTGTGTTTGTTAATGTGGGCAAGGCAGCCTCAAATCTTAACAACTTTAAGATCGGGCTTCTGATATGAGGAGTTTAGTTTAAACGCTGTCATTAATTGATTATCATCATAAAAAAGGGAGAGATTATTGAATCTCAGATTTTGATTGTAAAATCAATTGATGAGTTATGATCTAATGTGTTTAAGTGATATAGGACTAGCTTCAATCAGGGAAAGACAAATCGATTAAAGTAGTGAAATCAAAGGTTGGGGCGAAATGGAATATGTCAAAAGATTAGACGTCGGGCTGAAGGACTAGTCGACGTTTCGTTAGAAGGCTTCATGCCATGAGTTCGGGCATCAGGCTAGAAGGATCAAAAATTGTACCAAGGAGATCGAATGTTGTAGAGGTCAACATGCTGATTGGGCAATACGCCGAAGGAGAGAACAATGCGCCATAAGGTCGGATGAAGTGCCGAAGGGTTGGACAAAGTGCTGGATGAGAAAAATGTTTAACTTAAAAATGTTCGTAAGAGTATAAGAGTGATGAGCATAGTAAGCAAGTAAATCAGTTAATAATGTGAATGAAAAGTATAATAGAAATGCAAACCGAGTTTTATAGTGGTTCGGTCATCGCGACCTACGTCCACTCCCGATTCCTTTTCCGTCGAGGCTACCAACGTTCACTAATGATATTTTTTCAATGGGCGAAGATCAACTACCCTCTTACAACTTTTTCTCATTTTCATAGGTTTAGGAGACAACCTTTACAAGCCTCACACCTCTCTTAGACTAAGCTTGAAACTTAAAGAGGAGGAGGATACTTAGCATTTTTTTAACTCAAAATGACAACCCCTTTCCACTCATTTTTCTTGCTTCCCCAAGTAGGAAAGATTAGGGTATTTATAGATCTCAAATGGTTCAAATTTGGAGCAAAAAAGGGTCTCATCTTGGGTTTTCGAGGTACTGGCGGTACCACCACTTACAGATTGACACTAGGCGATACCACCACCCAGTCTAGTGGTACCACTACTTGATAGCCTTGGAGACTAAGTCTCTGGTTGTGCCACCACCTGACCTAACTTTTGGGTCATTGAATGGACCTCCCAATGGGCCTAAATCAACCACATATTAGGCCCAATGAGCCCCTAATTGAGTTAGTCTAATTATGTTCAAAACCAACTTAATTATAACCTAGATTACTTCAATCAAGACATAGTTGATTACAAGCATGAATCACATGTTGTCTGATATGTCATTGGTTTATCCAGCGCTTCGTCCAACCCTTCAGCGCTTCGTCCAACCTTTCGCTGCATCGTTCTCTCCTTCGGCGCTTCATCCGACCTTTCAATGCATTGTTCTCTCTTTCGGCATATTGCCTAATCGACATGTTGACCTCCAAAACATCCGATCTCCTTGGCATAATTTTTGATCCTTTTGGCCTGATGTCAGAAATCATGGCACAAAGCATTTTGCCAAAACATCGACTAATCATCTAGCCCGATGTTCAATCTTTTGACATATTCCACTCTGGCCCAACCTTTGATTCTACTACTTTAATTGATTTGTCTTTCCCTGATTGAAGCTAGTCCTGTGTTATTTAAACACACATTAGATCATAACTCATCAATTGATTTCATTATCAAAATCTAAGATTTAATAGCTTCTTCCCTTTCCATATCTCATATGGTGTAGATACTATTGACTTAGTCAAAATTTTGTTCAGAAGGTAAGCTACGGACTCCATGACATATCCTCTGAATGAAACAGGTAGGTCGGCGAAACTCATCATAGACTGCACTATGTCTAACATAGTGTGATTCCTCATTTCCAATACACCATTGAGGTGAGGTATATAAGGAGGTATCCATTGAGATAGAATCTCATGGTCCTTGAGGAATTAAGTGAACTTTGTACTCAAGTACTCACCTCCTCGATCTGATCGAAGAGTCTTAATATTCTTTCTAATTTGGTTTTCTACCTCGTTCTTATATTTCTTGAATTTCTCGAAAGCCTCAGATTTGTACTTCATTAAGTATATATGTTCATAACTAAAGAATCATCAGTGAATGTAATGAAGTAAGAATAACCTCCTATGTCCTGAGTTGATATGAGACCACATATATCACTATATATGAGTTCTAGCAACTCAATGGCTCTCTCTCTAGTTCCACTAAATGGAGAGTTGGTCAATTTTCTATGAAGGTAAGGCTCGTAAGTTGCATATGACTCATAGCCAAATGGATCTAGGTTCCATCCTTCAATAACTTTTAGATTCTTCCTTCATGGACGTGACTTAGCCTATAATGCCATAGGTACACACTATTCATCTCATCTCGTTTCTCCTTAGACATATTTATATTCATGATATATGGAGTAGTGTCTAGCATAAATAAATCGTTATGCAATGTTCCTCTAGCGATGATCTTATCATTCAATATTATTGAACAACCATTGTTTTTAAAAACTAATTTATATCCACTAATTATCAAACATGAAATAAAAATAATATTTTTGATAATAGAAGGAACGAAATAATATGCATCTAATGCAATAGTAGCTCCACCAAGCAGGCAGATGTAGGGTGACCTCGCCAATAGCCACTACAGCAACTTTTGCTCTATTACCCATCTTGAGGTCAGTCTCACCTCTTGCCAATCTCCTATGACTTGCCAGAACCTACAATGAATTACAAATGAGATAAGCACTGTCGGTATCTAATACCCATGTGTTATCATAAAAATCTGATAAATAAAGACCGATCATGAATTTACTTAGAGCTTCTCCAAGCTTTTATTTTGCATTCTTTGCAAGGTACTCTTTGTAGTTCCTCTTCCAGTGCCTATCTTTACTATAGTAGAAGTATTGGCCTTTATCCTTTGCCAAGTCCTTCTTAGTAACCTTTGCTTTACCCGGTTTGCCCTTTCCCTTGCCCTTCTTAAGAGACTTCTCTACCTTCCTTTTCTTTCTGGTCTCACCAGCATAGAGAATTGGTTTCTCTTTTTTGATGGTGCTCTCAACCTCTCTTAATATATTGAGGAGCTCAAGGAAAGTCACCTCAAGCTTGTTCATGTTAAAATTCATAATGAACTAAGAAAAGGAGTCTAGTAGAGACTAAAGCACAAGATCCACAGATAGGTTATCTTCAAGAATATTCCTAGACCCGTGAGCTTCTCTATCCACTCAATCATCTTAAGGATATAGTTTTGAACCGGTGTTCCCTCAGTCATCTTGGTATAAAAGAGACTCTTGGATATCTTATATCGTTGAGTTCTTCCCTATTCCTTAAACAATTTATAGAGATACAAGAGAATGGATCTAATATCCATATTTTCATATTGCCTTTCTAACTCGGGAGTCATAGAGCCCAACATGTAACATTGAGTAAGAGTGGAGTCATATATGTAATTTATGTAGCAAGTAATATCATCCTTCTTTGCCCCTTCCTCGAGTATGGGCATCACTATATCAAGGACACGTGATTTTCTCCATCATGAGAACGATTCTTAGGTTACGGAGCCAATTCATGTAGTTTGGACCAGTGAGGCGGTTGACATCAAGTATGCCACGTAAGGGATTTGAAAACGATATGTTTCTAACAAACAAAAAATACCAAAAATAAATAACACACATATTTTGTATAAATGTAAATAATCAAGATAATGACTTATATCTTAATCTATTTCCACTATTTTCTCGTGAAATGCACAACACCCTCCGGTATACGAATTGGAGACCCTAGGCGGATCTCTAGTAGGGATTGAGATCCAATCAACATTTTAGTATAACCTTGAGGAACTCGACCAATCACACTAAGCCCGAAAAGGTGGGCAACTCTTGTCGATTACAACTCCTTGTGATTCCCATCCTATTCGACCTCCAAACCATCATGGCCTCGAGGAACTCGACCAATCATAATATTCAATTAAGTCATCACCATCGTTACAATGTGAGTCTAATTCGATGATATGCCCTTAAGAGACTTGACCAAGCATACCATATCCTTAGATCACCGGTGACATCTCTATATTGTGTTAGGATCACAAAGGCACTACGAGGGGGGGGGGGGGGGAATTAGTGCTTTCAAAAAGTTGAACCGATTTAAAAAATTTCATTCGATTAGACTTGTATCGAAAATACATTTAACTTAAAAATGTTCATAAGAGTAGTGAGTAAGTAAATCAGTTTGCAATTAGAATGAAAAGTATAAAGTAAATGTAAATTAATTTATAGTGGTTCGGTCATCCAGACCTATGTCAACACTCGATTCCTCTTCCGTCGAGACCACCGGTTTTCACTAACGATCTTCTTTCAATGGATGAATATCAACTACCCTTGTTACAACTCTTTCTCCTTTTCATAAGCTTAGGAGAGAACCTTTACACCTCTCTTTTACACTAAGACCTCACTCCTCCCTTAGAATATTTCTAACTCTTAGAGGAAAAGACTCTACACTTCAAGAGAGTTTATACACTTTTTTCCTCAAGAATTCTTTTCCCTTTTTACTATTTTTTCTTGCTATCCTAAACAAGAATAAGTGGGGTATTTATAGACCCCAAATAGCTTTAAAAATGGAGCTAAAAATTTAAATCCCGGGATTTTCAAGGTGTTGGCAATACCACCACTTGCCACTCTATGCACTAGTGGTACCACCACCTAGTCTGGGTGGTACCACTGCCTGATAGTCTGGGAGACTATGTTTGGGTGGTACCACCACTAGTCTAGGTGGTACCACCACTTGACACTAGCGATACCACCATTTGACACTAGCGGTATCACCGCTTGACACTAGCGTTACCACCACCAAGTCTTCCAAAAACTATACACTTCGTATGTTCTAGCTCATAGGTTGTTCCATCGCCTAGTTTGGCGGTGCCATCACTTGACTCAATTGTAGGTCATTTAATGGGCCTTCCAATAGGCCCAAATCAATCATGATTCAAGCTCAATGGGCCCTAAATTGAGTTAGCATGGTTACACCCAAAACTAACTCAATTAAGACATAAATTACTTCAATCTAAGCACACATGATTATAAGAAAGAATCCTATATTATTCAGCATATCATTGGTTCATTCGGTGCTTCGTTCGATCCTTTGGCGCATCGTCCTCTCCTTCGGTGTATTTCCTGATCCATAGGCATGTTGACCTCCCGCAATATCTGATCTTCTTAGCGCAATGTCTAATCCTTCTAGCCCGATACCCGAACTAATGGCATAAAGTCTATCTTCCAACATGTCGACCAATCCTTCGACCCAACGTCCAATCTTCTGATATAATCTATTCCTGCCTAATGTTTGATTCTCCTTGTTTAATCGATTTGCCTTTCCGGATCGAAGTTAGTCCTGCGTTACTCAAACGATAATTAGATCATAACTTCATTAATTGATTTAATCATTAAAATCTAATATTTAACTATCTCCGTATTTTTTATGATGACAACCAATTGATGACGGAGTTTTAACTAAACTCCCGTCTATCTATATGACATATTGAAATAAACTTGAATTTAGAAAATGATAACCTTCTAATCATAATATCTTTGAATTCAAGTCAAAACAATTTTAATAATGGTGACTTTCACATCATTGCATGCATCATAAAATCATGAGTATTGCATACATAATTTTAAATTATCATAATTTTTAAACATTAAAGTATATCATACCATGCATAATTCAAATTTCAAATCATCATCATAACTTCTCCCCCTTTGTCATCAACAAAAAGGAGAAAAGTGCAACTAATAAGTTTTTGAAACATGCAAGCTAGCAATTTTTTTAGATGTGCAAGTTAGCAATTTTTGCTTCTCTTGAGATGTGTAAACTAGCAATTCTTGCTTCTCTTTTGAGATGTGCAAGCTAGCAAGTTTTTACTTCTCTTTTGATATGTGCAAGTTAGCAATTCTTTGTTTCTCTAGAGATGTGCATATTTAGTAATTTTTGCTTCTCTCAAGCTAGCAATTTTTACTTTTCTTTTAAGGCGTGCAAGCTATGAATTTTCTCTCCCCTTTGTTATTGTCAAAATGAAGGAAATGATATAATGACATTAATGTTCTAATCATCACATCACATGAAAGATATCAATGATAAGTTTGATTTGATGATGGGTATACATGTTATAAACACAAAGAAGTCATATGAAAATCTTGATATGAAAGATATTAATATCAAAAATCAAGAAAGATCAAGTCGTAAATACCAAAAGACATGATTCATTTTGATAAATCTCCTCTTAAATAACAAAAAGAAATCTTATGAGATCAAATAGTAAACGATCTTTAAAAGAAATCTTAAGTAATGAATTCTAAGAAATCAAGAGAAAAATCATGATTCATTTAGATAAATATTCTCTTCTATAGTAAATAGCAAAAGGAATCATATGTGATCAAATAATAAAATATCTCGATTCATGCATAAAAATTCTTAAGTCATCAAGATCATGATTTGGATAAAACTCATTTACATTTAATTTATTAAATCATCAAAATCACTTTCTTAATTCAAAAGATTCATAAATAGATTCATAAAAATAATATAAATAGATTTAACACTAAGGATCTCTATGAATGAAAACTCGATAAGCTTTAAAGATAGAGAAATTTTAAAAAATATATATCTTTTTTAGTTTCAATTTATGTGATTTCATAATAGCATGCCCTAGTCTTTTATGCCAAATTTATGCATCATCGTTTAAAACTAAAAAATAAGTTTCATCAAAAAAATCATCAAGATAAATAGTATAACCATAAACCATCTTCAATCAAAAGATTTATTACCAATAATTCTAATTCAAATGATATTTTATTTATTGTTGTTGTTTCGGCTAGTGAGCTTTGTGAAGTATTTTGGATCTCCGGTTATATGCCTTGAGCATCCATTATCAATATATTATCTTTTGCTCGTAGCTTTCGATTGTAGATATGTCTACAAGAAATGGTGGGTTTGCTTTAGATACCTATTTAACTTCAGGTCCTTCATGTTTTTATCAACCTATCTTGTCTTTTGGCATTAAGTCATTTATGGTTCTTTTAGGAACCAAAACTAATTTATGTGAGCCATACTTTTTAAATGAATATTTATAAGTATAATGACCATATCTACTATAAAAATTACACTTAACCTTAGGGGAAACATGTAATGTTGGTCCTTTAACAAATGTGGTTAGCTTTTGTTGAGTATTACTCACAAAGCCGATTCCTTTCTTTTTATGTACATGACCTTTATTTGCAAGAATCATATTTAATGATTTATCATCAATTTTAAAATTTTATAATATTTGTTGTAGTAATAATTTTTTTTTGTATTAATCTAACTCTTCATATTTAGTTCTAAAAGTTAACATGCAATTATCATATTTATTTTTTAATTTATCAAATTTACTAAAGAGAGAAGCATAATCTTTTTTTAATAATTGATATTTTTACCAACTAATTTAAATTCATCATACAAGTTGTGAAAAGTATTAAGTAATTCATTGTAAGGTAAAGACATATCAGGTGAGTCAAATACCTCGTCGTCGAGAGCCATCAAAGCGTAGTTTGCCACCTCATCTTCATTTGTTTGCTCTTCGTCTTCTAATGCACTTGATTCATCCCAAGTTGCCTTGAGTACTTTCTTCTTCTTTTGTGTGAATATCTTCTTCTTCAATTATAGACACTCACTTTTGAAGTGCCCCAGCCTTTTGCATTTATAACAAATTATTGTGTCCTTTTTAAGTTTGTTTTTATTCTTAGATTCTTCTTTTATGAACTTTTTAGATTTTCTTGCGAGGAGTTTAAAGTCATCATCATCACTTGAGCTTTCGCTCGTGTGATCCTCTTTTATTCTAAGTGTCATATTCTTTCTATTCTTTCGAAGGTTGTTCTCACGTTCATCGTATGCCTTGCAAGTCATTTTATAGGTTATTAATAACCCTATGAGTTCTTTAGGAAAAAAATAGTTCAAGTCTTTTGCTTCTTGAATAACAGTTACTTATGGATCCTAATTTTTTAAAAGGGATCATAAAATTTTATTAAAAAGTTCAAAATTAGTAAAAAAATTTACTAAGAGCTTTCAAACCATTGACAACATTTGTAAAACGTGTGTACATGTCACTAATGGTTTCACTTGGCTTCATTCGAAACAATTCATAGCTATGAACGAAGAGATTAATTTTATATTCTTTAACTCTATTTGTGCCTTCATGTGTAACATCGAGTATTACTAAATATCATATACAGTGTCATATATAGAAACATGATTAACTCATTTATGTATGAAGCATAAAATAAAACATTCATAGCTTTAGCATTTAAAGAAAATGATTTTTTCTCTAGATCATTCCATTCATTCATTGGTTTAGAGGATTTTTGAAAACCATATTTGACAATTTTCCATAAATCAAAGTCCATATAAATAAAAAATATATCCTCAATTGGGTTTTCCAATATGTGTAGTACATCCCATTAAACATAGGAGAACGAGTGATAAAGTGACCCTCTTGATTGCCGACAAAAGCCATTTAATCTCTCTTAGGTGTTAAACTAACGGAGAGAAACTTGGCTTTGATACCAACTATTAGGACCGTAAAGGCACTTAGTGGGGGTGAATTAGTGCTTTCAAAAATTTAGAACCAATTTCAAAAATTTCGTTCGATCAAACCCGTATCGAAAATACATTTAACTTAAAACGTTTGTACGAGTAGTGAGCAAGTAAATCAGTTTGTAATAGGAATGAAAAGTATAAAGTAAATGTAAATCAATTTATAGTAGTTCGGTCGTCTCGACCTATGTCCACTCCTGATTCCTCTTCTGTCGAGGCCACCAACTTTCACTAACAATCTTCTTTCAACGAGTGAAGATCAACTACCCTTGTTACAACTTTTTCTCCTATTCATGGGCTGAAGAGAGAACATTTACGCCTCTCTTTTATACTAAGACCTCACTCCTCCTTAGAAGACTTTTAACTCTAGGAGGAAGAGACTCTACATTTCAAGAGAGTTTACATACTTTTTTCCTCAAGAATTATTTTTCCTTTTTGCTCTCTTTTCTTGCTATCCCAAGTAGGAATGAGTAATGTATTTATAGACCCTAAATAGCTTCAAAAATGGAGCCAAAAATTCAAATCCTTAAGTTTTCAGGGTACTAGCGGTACCACTGCCTACCACTCTGTGCACTAACAGTACCACCGCCTGACAGTTCGGGCAGTACCACCACCTGATATTTTGGGGGGTACCATCGCCTGACGTTGGCAGTACCACCACCGAGTCTTCCGAAAAATGTACACTTCATACGTTCCAACTCATAGGTGGTTTCATCGCTTGGTCTAGCAATGCCATCACTTGACCCAACTACAGGTCACTGAATGGGCCTTCCAATAGGCTCAAATCAACCTTGATTCAGGCCCAATGAGCTTCTAGTTGAGTTAGCATGGTTACACCAAAAACTAACTCAATTAAGACCTAAACTACTTTAATCTAGACACACACGATTACAAGCATAAATCCTATGTTGTTCAGCTTGTCATTGGTTTATTAGGTGCTTCATCCGATCCTTCAGCGCATCGTTCTCTCCTTCAATGTATTGCTTGATCCATCGATATGTTGACCTCCCACAACATTCAATCTTCTTGGTGCAATGTCTGATCCTTTTGGCCCAATACCTGAACTCATGGCATAAAGTCTATCTTCCGGCTCGTCGAGCAATCCTTTGGCTCGACGTCTAATCTTTTGACATGATCCATTTCGGCTTAATGTCTGATTCTCCTACTTCAATCAATTTATCTTTCCATGATCGAAATTAGTCCTACATCACTCAAATACTGAATATATCATAACTTCATCAATAGATTTCATCATCAAAATCTGATATTCAATATATCGTAGGCAAGATCTCGAATTATAATATAGGTGATTCTCAAGAGTCTCAACCCATGTCAAGAATTAATTTCTCCCTATAACGATGGAAGGCCACGTGGGTCAATCTAATTGTCTCATGATTACTGACTTAATATTATCGTGAGAGAGGATTTTGATTCAGTCTCCTAATATAATATGTCATATGTTAGGACCATATCGACACTAAGGGGGGGGGTGAATTAGTGCTTTCATAAAACTTATATCGATTCGAAAACTTCATTCAATAAAGTCGTATTGGAAAGATGTTTAACTTAAAAATGTATGAAAGCGTAAGGAGCATAGTGAGAGTAAGAAATCAGTTTGCAATATAAATGAAAAACATAAAGTAAATGCAAACCAGATTTTATAGTGGTTCGGATGTCCCTACCTACGTCCACTCCTGATTCCTCTTCACTCAAGACCATCGGCTTTCACTACAGATATTTTTTCTAATGGGTGAAGATCAACTACCCTTACAACTCTTTCTCTTTTTCACAAGCTCAGGAAAGAACCTTTACACCTCTCTCTTTTAGACCTCACTCCTCCCTTAGAAACCTTCTAACTCTAGGAGGAAGAGACTCACTAACTTTAGAGAGATTCTAACACTTTTATCTCAAGTATATTTTCCCCATTTCCTACTCAATTTCATTCTCTTCCATGCTAAAATAACTAGGGTATTTATAGACCCTAAATGGCTTAAAAAATGAAGTCAAAAAAGGTCTCATCTCAGGTTTCCTGAGTCCTAGCGGTACCACCGCCTATGCTGGGCAGTACCACCACCTAAAGCATTGACATTCGATGGTACCACTACTTAGACTGGTGGTACTATCACCTGACATAGTTTAGGAGATTGTGTTTGGGTGGTACCACTGCCTAATAACTTAGAAAGTGTACTTTTGACTTTACCAGCTCATAGGTGGTTCCACCTAACCTTAGATCACTAAATGAGCTTTTCACTTGATCCAAAACAGTCCCAACTCATGCCCAATAGGCCCCTAATTGAGTTAGCATGGTTACACAAAAAACTAACTCAATTACGATATGACCAATTAAGACAACCGATTACAAGACTAGAATTCTATGTTGTTCGGCATGTCATTGGTTCATCCGACGTATCATCCTCTCTTTCAGTGTATTGCCCAATCGGCATGTTGACCTCCCACAACTTCGGATCTCCTTAGCACAATGTCCGATCCTTCGGCCCAATGCCCAAACTCATGCAACGAAGTCCTTTTGGCATGTCGACTAGTCCTTCAGCTCGACATCCAATCTTCTGACATGTTCTACTATAGCCTAATGTCTAATTCTTCCTGCTTTAATCGATTTATATTTTTTTATCGAAGTTAGTCCTGCGTCACTTATCTTAAAGCATATATTAGATTATAACTTTATTAATTGATTTTATCATCAAAATATGAGATTCAACAATCTTTCCCTTTTTTATGATGACAATCAATTGATGATGGAATTTAAACTAAACTCCCCCTATCAATATGTCATAGCAAACTTGAATTCAAAACGGTAATAACCTTTGAATTCAAGTGAAACAATTTTAATCATAGTGATCATATGCAATATGTCATATCAAAATTTCATATATTATGCATTATCATAATTTCAAATCATCAATGCATAATATGCACAATTTCAAAACACCATCATCATACAATGCATGATTACCATCATAACTTCTCCCCCTTTTTCTTCAACAAAAAGGAAAAAAATATAACTAGCATATTTTTGAAACATACAAGTTCTACTATACTATAGAATATGCAAGCTAGCAAGTTTTGAGATGTGCAAGTTAACAATTTTTCTATTCTTGAGATATGTAAGCTAGCAAATTCTTTCTTCTCTTTTGAGAAGTGCTAACAAGTTTTTTATTTCTTTACGAGCTAGCAAGTTTTTTATTTCTTTATGACCTAGCAATTTTGCATTTCTTGACATATGTAAGTTTAGCAATTTTTGCTTTTTTTTTAAGTGTACAAGCTAACAATTCTTTCTCCTTGAAATATCAAGCTAGTAATTTTATTTTTCTTTGCAATGTGCAAGCTAGCAAGACTTACTCCCCCTTTGTCATTGTCAAAAAGAAGGGAAGAATACAATGTTGTGATTCTTTTCCCTTTACATCAATTTTTAAATTATGATAAAAAAAGATTAAAAAATAATAATTTAGTGATGAGATATACACTTCATAAATACGAGTACTAAGACAACTTTCAAGTTGTGAATCAAATATCGAAAAATCAAGAGAAAAAATTATAATTCATTTGAATAAATCAAATAGTGAAAAAAAGAATCATAGTGAACAATCTCAAGTTAGAATTTTGAGAATTCAAGATTAGATAAAACTTCTCTTTAGTAAAGAAACATAGGAGATCGAATAAGAGATCTTGATAAAAAAATCTCAAGTATCAAATGAGAGGTTTGGATAATACTCATTTAAATTTAAATCATCAAAATTATTTTTATAGATTCATAATAACATAAATAGATTCATTAATCTCTTTTTGAAAGATTCGATAAACTTTTAGAGATAGAAACATTTTCAAGAATAATGCATTCTCTTTTTTATTTCAATTTAAGGGATTGATTTCATACAAGCATGTCCTTGTTTTCTATGCCAAATCTATACATCATTGATTAAAACCAAAAAATAAAAAATCATCATAAAAATAATCATCAATATCAATAAGCCATAAATCATAAAAATCATCATGCATAATTTCAAAATATAAACTCATTAAGCTTGATTTCATAAAGCATATTGCATTTTCAATCAAAATCATTTTGTTTTGGCTAGTAAGCTCTGTGAAGTGTTTTGGATCTCCGATCATAAGTCTTGAGCATCCACTATCAAAATTTTATTTTTGCTCCTAGCTTTCGATTGTAGAGTTATCTACAAGAAAGGTGGGTTTACTATAGGTACCCATTTGACTTTGGGTCCCTTATGATTAGATCTAGTTATCTTATTTTTTGACATAAGGTCATTTATGGTTCCATTATGAACCCAAACTAATTTATGCAAGTTATATCTTTTAAATGAATATTTATATACAAAATGACCATGTCTACGACAAAAATTATATTTATTTTCAAGGGAAATATTTAATGTGTATCCTTTATGAAAGCCAATTTCTTTTTTTCTACAAACATGACTCTTATTGGTAAGAATCATGTTTAAAGATTTACTACCAATTTTAAATTTATCTAACATTTGTTGTAATAATAAATTTTCCTTTTTACATGAATCAAATTCTTCACATTTAGTACAAAGAGTTAACATGTAATCATCATACTCATTTTTAAAATTTTTAAATTTACTAATAAGAGAAGTATGATCCTTTTTTAATAACTTATATTTTTTACTAATTAGCTGACATTCATCAAATAAATCATGGAAAGCATTTAGTAATTCATCATAACGTAAAGATGTTTTAGTTGAGTTGTATACCTTGTCATCGAAAGCCATTAATGCATAGTTTGCCACTTTATCTTTGTTGGTTTGCTCCTCGTCTTCGAAGGTACTCGATTTGTCCCACCTTGAATACTTTCTTTTTCTTTGGCAGCTTCTTCCTTTTAAGTTCATTTTTATTTTTTGATTCTTGTTTTATGAACCTTTTAAATTTACTTGTTAGGAGTTCAAAGTCATCATCACTTGAGCTTCCGCTCGAGTAGTCTTCTTTTGTTCTAACTATCAAATCCTTTCTATTCTTTGGAAGATTGTTCTCAAGTTTATCTTATATCATACAAGTCATTTTATAGGTCATTAAAGACCCAATATCTTCAAGAATGAAATTGTTCAAGTCCTTTGTCTCTTATATTGCCATCACTTTTGGATCCTAACTTTTTGAAAATAATCTTAGTATTTTGTTAACAAGTTTAAAATTAAAAAAAAATTACCAAGTGCTTTCAAACTATTGACGACATCCGTAAAATAGGTGTCCATGTCTTTAATGGTTTCGCTTAGTTTCATTTGAAATAATTCGAAACTATGTATCAAAAGATTAATTTTCTATTATTTAACTCTACTTGTGCCTTCATGTGTAATTTTAGGAGTATGCCAAATGTCATGTGCAGATTCATAAGTCGAAATACAATTAAACTCATTTTTATCCAAAGCACAAAGCATTTATAGCTTTTGCATTTAACGAAAATAATTTTTTGCCAAAATCATTCCATTCATTCATAGGTTTAGAGGGTTGTTGAAAATCATATTTGACATTATTCTATAAATTAAAGTTTAAAGAAAGCAAGAAAACTCTCATTCGTGTTTTCCAATATGTGTAGTATGTTCCATTGAACTTAGGAGGACGATCGATAGAGTGACCTTTTGAAAGCCGAAAAAAGTCATCTCTCTCGGGTGTAAAACCAAATAGAGAGAAACTTGGCTTTGATACTAACTATTAGAACCATATTGGCACTGAGAGGGGGGGGGGCGAGGGGGGTCAATTAGTGCTTTCTTAAAACTTATGTCGATTCGAAAACTTCATTCAATAAAGCTATATCAGAAAGATGTTTAACTTAAAAACGTACGAAAGCATAATGAGCGTAATGAGAGTAAGAAATCAGTTTGTAATGTAAATGAAAAGAATAAAGTAAATGCAAACTAGATTTTATAGTGGTTTGGTCGTCAAGACGTACATCCACTCTCGATTCCTTTTCACTCGAGGCCACCAGCTTTCACTACTGATCTTCTTTCTAACGGGTGAAGATCAACTACCCTTATAACTCTTTCTCCTTTTCACAGGCTCAAAAGAGAACCTTTACACCTCTCTCTTTTAGACCTCACTCCTCCCTTAGAAACCTTTTAACTCTAGGAGAAAGAGACTTACTAACTTTAGAGAGATTATAACACTCTTTTCTTAAGTATATTTTTTCCCTTTTCTACTCAATTTCATACTCTTTCAAGTAGAAATAACTGGGGTATTTATAGGTCCCAAATGGCTTAATAAATAAAGCCAAAAAAGGTCTCATCCCGGATTTCTCGGGTCCTGACGGTACCACCACCTACAGCACTAACACTGGGTGGTACCATCGTCCAGACTAGCGATACCAAACGCTTGACATAGTTTGGGAGATTGTGTCTAGGTGGTACCACCGCCTAGTTTGGCGAGACCACTATCTAACAGCTTGGAAAAGTGTACTCTTGACTTTTCCAACTCATAGGTGGTTCCACTTAACCTTGGGTCATCGAATGGGCCTTTCACTTGGCCCAAAACAGTCCCACCTCGAGCCCAATGGGCCCCTAATTATGTTACCATGATTACACAAAAAACTAACTCAATTACGACCTAACTACGACCAATTAAGACACAACCGATTATAAAACTATAATTCTATGTTGTCCGGTATGTTATTGGTTCCTCTGGTGCTTCATCCGATCTTTCGGCGTATTGTCCTCTCCTTCGGTATATTATCCAATCGGCATATTAACCTTCCATAACTTTCGATCTCCTTGCCGTAATGTTCGATCCTTCGGCTCAATGCCTGAACTCATAACGTAGTCCTTCCGGCATGTCGACCAGTTCTTCGGCCCGATGTCCAATCTTCTAACATGTTCTACTCCGGCCCAACGTCCGATTCTTCCTACTTTAATCGATTTGCCTTTTCTGATTGAAGTTAGTCCTGCATCACTTATCTCAAAGGATAGATTAGATCATAACTTTATCAATTGATTTCATCATCAAAATTCGAGATTCAACATCATACACATACATATTTAATATATATTTACATTTCATACAAATATATATACATATCTAGTAGGTATATAATCAATCACACATCACATGAGCAATCAAACAAGATGATTATGGACCACAATCTAATATGATCTAGCTTGAGCTAGTGGGCTCAATCACTCACATCATGATCTATGTGTGTATCGGCACATCTACATGCCTTGTGATTGTCCATCTCATCTTCATCGGTTCTACCAGTATCTCGATGCATCGAGATAGTCTGTCTTGGCCTCGTGGGTCCCATTGTCACCTGCACACTCTCGTCGTGCTCTATTATATAATTACAACATAATTACAAGTATGTAGGCCCGATAATAAAAGAGAAAAATGGAGACTTGTAGGCCCCAATAATAATAATTATTATATATATATCAAACGGTCCATGATTATCCATCCACATTACACATCACATATATACATCACCATGTAGGACTATTAGATAATAATTATTATTATTATTAATTAAATTATTTAATTAATTATTATATAGTTTTTGGGTTACCCTACCTAGGGTGCCCCATGCGGCCAAGAAACCCTAGCCACTAGGGTCACCCTTGTGCTCAAGAATCCCTAGCCGTAGGAGAGTCTTGGGCAGCCAGGAATCCCTAGCCCCCAAGGTCCCCTATACAGCTAGGAAACCCTGGCTGTAGGGTAGCCATGTGAGGCCAGGAAGCCCTAGCCACTAGCTTGCCCCATGCGACCAAGAATCCCTAATCGTAGGGACACCTAGGTGGCTAAGAAACCCTAGTCACCAAGGGTTCTCCTTGTAGCCAAGAATCCCTAGCTACAAGAGTTTTGCCTTGCTTGGCTGAGAGTAGCATGGCTACTCTCGGTTTGCTATAGGTGGCCAAGCCGAGAGCCTATTCTAAGGCTCTTGACCAAGGCTGCTACAGCCTTTGGCCAACCTATAGGGCAGCAACAGTTGTTGCCATATCTCCCTCTTTTGTATCAATAATTTTGATGCAAAAGGTCTCTCTAAAATACTTTTTAATAGAGAATAGAGATGCAGTCTGGATTTGAAAACTATGACAAAAAATTACAACAATTGTGCAAAAATAATTCTACGCGATTTATCAACACACGTAGTTTAAAAACTAATCAATAGCATGAACAACTTGGCTCTGATACCACTATTGAGAAACCTTGATAGAGCATCATATGTGCAGCGGAAGAATAAAAAAATAAAATCCTAGATTTCTCAAAAGAAAAAAGGTTTTATCATCGTGTGAAGATTAGTGCGCAAAACAAAATGTAAAACCGAAAACCACACATGTCAAGGCAGATTTATTACCTAGAGAGATCGTATATCCCTACAAAATCTCAATTCTATAAGAGTGGATAAAGGAGGTTAATTGTTCTCCTCTATAGTGGTGATTCACATGACAGATACAATGAAGACGCTCCTGCTGTACGATCTTCCTCTCCATGCATACCACGTGATCAAGAAGGGCTCGGCCCTTCTTGTTGTCCACATACTCCAGATTGGGGCTATTGGCTGAGGAGGAGATGGAGGGAGGAGGATAGGAGATGGCAGTCAAAAAGGATTTAGCCTATGCTCCTTTGGTTCCCTCTTATTTATAAAGGTCTCTATCAACTTAACCATAATAGATCATGTCATATTGGATACTGGATCTTCATCTAACTACCCAAGCCTCTTGAATTAGCGGATTTCTACCCAATAATCTCTAATAGGCTCTTATTGGATCTTATTCACAATATCCAATAATTCATGAGCTTATTGGATATCCAATAAGATAGGGGGTTCTAGTGAATATTTCATATTTGAACCTCTACTCGTCGCAACCCCTACCATATGTGTATGACCCTTTAGGCTCAATATCGAGCTGGTCATGAGTCATACCTGTTAGAACTTCTTCTGACTCAATGAATTATCATCTCTTATAATAATTCACTCGACTCATCGATTACGAACATACTAGGCTACTATGTTGCAGTCCCCAAATGATACAAGGAAATTCAATCTATTGGACATGTATGTCCTTAGTTACCATATATTTATAGTCCCTCATCTATATAATATCCCAAAGACTATATATCGGGCATGATGCTATCAAACCCATACGAAATCTACTCGAGTCCAACTTTAATCAAATTTTCATAGAGAAATTTTTCTCTCTCAATTCGAATGACCTTGGCCATTGATTTGCCTCAACAAGAATACATATAATATTCCTCTCATGATACCGAGAGTGGATCCTCTATCAACACTCAATTGCCTCTATAATGTTGGCTATCACTCTCAATGATCATTTGTGTTAGATTTGGAATCTCTAGACCTATAAGTCTAGTATCAATTGGTGGAGTATTCATACAAGGCATCCTTGGTATCTCAAGTCTAAGGACCAAACATACAATTGGGACCATAGAATCACTATTTAACAATGATATATCATTAACTATCCATTATTCTGTGAGCGGATTAATTACTTTACTCATTCTCCAATTAGCACTTGTATTGTATCGATGGTGTCCTCACACAAGTAATTGTAAGATAGCTTCTATTATATGGACGGGTATACAGTATACCGGTCTGTTTGATTATCTCAATATCTCTCTCGAGTAACATACGATTGGGATTATTTAGAATCTGTGTTTAAAGACGAATCGGTCTTATTATCATGATCTCATCACGATCTGATTCTCATTGCATAGATCCATAAATATCATAATATATGCAACATAAAGTGAAAAAATATTAATAATGATAAGCAAAAAGATTACGTAACGTGTCACATTTACTATCACTCATGTGATTGATACGTGATTGATTTACAGGATATCTATAACTAGCATATTTCAACAATTAATTCAATTCCTTCACTTTTTTTAATATATTTTTACTATTTGATTTGGCTATCCACTCACTAAGAGACAATAGTTAAATCACTCCACCATCGTACTCAATTGAATCTTAAGATAAAATGATTATAATCTCATGACAACAATTACGTGCTTCCAAAGTTCATTCTAAACTTTATTCTTTTATTTTATTATTTTATTTATTTCTTACTTGAAATCTGAATCTTTTAATTTTTACCCAACAAATTTCACAATAATTTCTCAAACATTTAAATAATAGATAGAAAGGTATGCATATTTAGGAAGGAACCAACATGTCTGGTAGATAGATGCTATTCATGAAATAGAAGTTCTAAGAGTTTACCATAAAATAATTTGGTAAACTAAAAATGCGTCGGTTACAGATTGAGTGAGCATCACCGCGATGCAGGTTAGACCGAATTGAATGAATCCGATAGGTCTGATGGAATGAATGAGAGACAGAACCCTTCTTCAGATGAGGGTGCTTCATGCTGCTTCTATTCAACCATATGGCTGCCTCCACTGACTCGTTCCATACCTACACAAACTGTTCAGATATTAGTGAACGACATATGGAAGCTGAGTAGGTGGTTGTTCTGAAATTTAATTGTGCTTACGACTTCATTTGCTAAAAAACCACCTACAATAACTTTTTGCCGAAAATATGCCACTAGCAACTATATTTATATATATGCTGCAAGTGGTCTTAGTAATCTGAAATACCTCATGTTTTGTTGGATTTGTAGCTTGGCAAGTTTAGTAGAGCTTAATGGAATGTAGTTTAAATATGTTAAGTTAGTGGATTAGACTTAAACAAAGTTAATGTGTCTATCATAAATTCTATCAAGATCTATTAAGCATTAACATGAAGAGTGAAAGTAGGAAATAACTATCAATATATGCCCTAGAGGTATGACACAATATAGCGTCACTGCTAGACTGCACTTCATGCATTTAATCCTAGAAATTCTGTGTTATATTTGTACTTTGATTAGCACATCAAAGTTCCTAAGTGTGAAGATAACTAAACCTTATATTTAGCAAGGCTTAACGAGATACACTAGTTGTGCCTTAGTATTTTATAAGAAACAATTGATATCCAAGCATGTTCGTCGTGTGGATCTCTATTAGACAATACATATTGATCCAACAGGGAATCAACATATGGATCATCCTACATTGAGCAATTCATAACAGGGGACTCCATATCACTTGATACGAGATCTATACTAATCAAAACAGTCAAAATCTAATTGTTACTAATATATATCAATTGATAAGAGTCAAATTTCGATTGATATCGACCAATGGCAGGAATTTATTGAATTTAAATAGTCAAGTAGACCGTTTGAATTAAATCTAAGGGTTTTAAACTATTCTACCCCTTATCCTTTCACTCTCTATAACTCATCTAGTCTCTCAATCACTTTCTCACTCGTATATTTTTCTCATTTATGTTCTCTTGAACTCCACAAAGCTATGATTTATGAATTAGATCTAGCTTACAAGATTAATTACAGAGGATTAACACCTACATTAGAGGAAAAACTCTCTAATCAAAGGTATATAGATAACTTATCAATCGCATTCGACAACCCACTCAATCCAAAGATATAGCAATAACATGAAAAATAATGTCCCGACCAACAATTATGACAATACTAGGGAGTCGATGGTCTCATCTACATTATTTGAGGGCGGTGCATAGACTGAGGAATAATATTTTATACATACCACCTAAGATTTAGACCATGAAGCTTGATATGATAATTGGTCATTCTTCTTTGAGCAATAATATAAAGATTAATTTTATGATACAGAACAAGATATCAGTGATGAAAAGTAGAAGTTTCGGCATTCTCCATGCTCTCGCACTAATATATACCATAACCGTACTTACCTCAAGGGTCGCACCAGACATGTGTGGTTCACTATGATTAAACTACAACCATCACTACATTGATACACTAATAACATACGGTATATCAGTATACTATATCATAGGATTAATTTCACGATTGAGTCCGATAAACATATCAAATTAATATACAAATATATAAGGATCAAAAACCCCGATCTACCGTCGATAGAATTCTATCATTTTTTTTTATAGTAGAACTAGATATTGTTGAATCTCGGATTTTGATGAT
>LVTN01002956.1:0-23861 GCA_001649415.1 Musa itinerans
GTGGCTCAAACTCAGCCATCCCAACCTTTGTCCGCTTCACATTTTTCCCAACTTGCTTGTCCTCGTGGTGCCTCTCGCCCGAAGGGTTGGCCATTTCTTTGAGTGCCAATCTCAGATGCCCGCTCCTCTGAGCGACTCCATTTCCCTGCATCTCCATGCCCGTTTACTCCAAAACAGTCGCGCGTGCTAGCTGCCCTCAATGCAGCCCTGCTAGGTCCTCCACGTTTGCATGCCAAGCGTTTATATGAGTGCTTGTCCCGCTCTGATACCATTTGTCACGAACTTAGCTGGTTTTGCCTAAGTTATGTGGCACCCTTGCGTGTCCGTCCACAAAGGTCAGCCTCCCCGAAACCTCCCATGGTCCCTTAGGACCTACAAAAGAGAAAACGGGTTAGAGAAAGCGCCTCACTCGGGATCCACAAGCAAACATCTCCGAAAATACTTCATAGCCAATGCAAATTACAAACAGACTTTATAAGCTTCGAACAGTTGCACAACAAAGGGTTAAAATGGTCCACTACAGACCGAGTATCACTCACAAGTGTCCACATGACACGACCTTTATTTACAGCCTAAAGTGGCCACCAAACCTAACTAAAAATGGGACTATTAAGCCTTCGACCGTCCCTCTAACATGCTGTGCAAAGCATGAACATACCAAAAGACACGGACATACATAAGCATTACATCAAACATTCTGTTTAGAAGTTTATCCGTGATAGTTTGGTATAATGATCAAAATATTGATTTAATGCATGAAGTGATAAATGCTTTAAAAAAAATTTAGCATCATGAATGTTATGCCCAAAATAATGTATCATGAATGCTTGAGTATCATGTATGATATGCCCATAGTGATGATTGATTTATTTTTGGTATCATGCATGAAGTAAGGAAGAAATGTAAGGTTTTGAAATTGTGCAGGTTTTAATTTGAAACTATAATTATGCACAAACATATTGAAATAAGAATGATACTTTATTTTTGTCTTGATTTGAAAATTGATATAAAGGAAAAAGAATTACAACATTGTATTCTTTCTGTCTTTTTTATAATGACAAAGGGGGAGAAAAATTGCCAACTTGCACATCGCAAAGAGAGGCAAATCTTGCTAGCTTGCTCATCTCAAAAGAGAAGCAAGAAGTGCTTATTGAATCTTGGATTTTGATGATGAAATCAATTGATATGTTTGTGATCTAATCTGCATTTTGAGTAACGCAAGACTAGCTTCAATCAGGGAGAGACAATTAAAGCAGGAAGAATCATGCTGGGCCGGAGTGGAACATGTCAAAAGATTGGACATCGAGCCGGAGGATCGGTTGACGTATTGACAGAAGGCCTTAGGCCATGGGATCGGGCATTGGACCAAGAAGAGTAGAAATTGCGCCAAGGAAATCGGAGTTACGGAGGTCAACTATCCGATTGGGCAATAAGCTGCAAGAGAGGACGATGCACCGAAGAATCGAATGAGGCGTCGATGAACCAATGACATACCAGACAATATTTGATTTAGCTTTGTAATAATTATCTAGATTGCAATAGGTTTTAGGTGTAATTGGGTTGGAATTGGGCTAACTTAATTAGGGGCCAATTGGGCCCAAGTTTGGGTTGTGTTGGGCCAAGTGAAAGGCCCAAATAATGACCCAATAGGTGGAACCGTCGGTGGCACAATCTCCGAGACTATGTCAGGCGGTGGTACCGCTTAGTGTCAAGTGATGGTACCACTAGTCTAGGTGGGTGGTGGTACCACCCAAACATAGACTCCTAAGTGATGGTACCGCTAGATTGGGCGATGGTACTGCCCAGCATAGGTAGTGGTACCGCCTAGCACAGGTGGTGGTACCGCCTAGCATAGGCGGTAGTACCGCTTGTACCCGAAAGACCCGAGATGAAACTAGTTTTGGCTTCAAGTTTGAATCCATTTGGAGCCTATAAATACATGTCTCGTCGCTAGTTAACAAACACAAGAATTGAGAGCAAAAAAGAAGAAAAACACTATTGTAATCTTGTGAGAACTCCTCTCAAGCTCTAAGTATTAGTGAAGTTTAAGAAAGGAAGTAAGTGGGGGTGTAAAGGTTCTCTCTCGAACTTGTCAAAAGAAGAATAGAGTGTAAAATGGTAGTTGATCTTTGTCCATTGAAAAAAGATCAATAGTAGAAGCTAGTGGCATCGAGTGAAGAGGAATCGGGAGTGGATGTAGGTCACGACAACCAAACCACTATAAAAATATTGTTTACATTTACTTCTTACTATTTACCTTTATTACAAACTAAATTCTTACTTTCACTATGCTTCCATACGCTTTCAAGTTAAACATATTTTTTATACGAGCTTTTCCGAAATCGATTTTAATCGAAACGAAGATTTTTCAAACCATCATTTTTTATCCGTTACACTAATTCACCCCCCCTCTTAGTGTCGACTTGATCCTGATAGTTGGTATCAAGGCCATGTTTTTCTCATTTGGTTTAACATCTAAGAAAAATGACTCTTTTCGGCTTTTAAGAGGGTTTTTCTATCGTTCGTCCTCCCATGTTCAATGGGACGAACTACACTTATTGAAAAACTCGAATAAGAGTTTTCTTACTTTCCTTGAACCTTGATTTATGGAATATTATTGAAAACATATTTGAAATGTCTTCTCTTCCAATGAACAATTCGAATGACTTAGAAAAGACTTTCTCTTTAAATACCAAAGCTATGAATGTCTTATTTTGTACTTTAGACAAAAATGAGTTCAACCGAGTGTCTATTTGTGAAACCGCTTTCGATATTTGGCACTTTTGAAACCACACACGAAAGTACTAGTAGAGTAAAAGATTCTAAGATAAATTTTTTGATATGTGATTTTGAATTGTTTCGTATGAAACCAAGCGAAACCATTGGAGACATGTACACCCGTTTTACAAATGTCGTTAGTGGTTTAAAAGCACTTGGTAAAAGTTTTTTGAATCTTGAACTTGTTAATAAAGTTTTACGATCCTTTCTAAACATTGGGATTCGAAAGTAACGACAATAAAAGAATCAAATGACTTGAATCATTTTCTGATTGAAGAACTTATCGGGTCTTTGATGACTTATAAAATGACTTGTATTGAACATGAGAACTACCTTCTAAAAAATAAGAAAGATTTCGCACTTCGAATAATAGAATACCACTTGAGTGATAACTCAAAGTGATGATGATGATGACCTTGAACTCCTCACAATAAAGCTTAAAAAAATTTTAAAATAAAAATCAAAGAACAAAAATAAACCTAAAAAAAAGAAGCTATAAAAGAAGAAAACTCTCAAGATGGCTTGGAATGAATCAAGTTCATCCGAAGATGAAGAACAAACCAACAAAGGCGAGGTAGCAAACTACACCTTAATGGCTTTTGACGACAAGGTAACCAAAATCCCTTTGCTTTATTTTGAAATTACTTTATGTGCATTTCATGAGTTATTTTTTAAATTAGTTTAGAAAAATTATATGTAAATTCTTAAAAAAAAATTAGAAATTGGCTTATCGTTCTAGTAATTTTGAAAATGATCATGAAAATTACATGTTTTATGATAAAGGAATAAAATGTGCTTAAGATAAATCCTATGTATGTTTTTAAGAAGAAATAAGGTGTGTCTTGATTATTTAATGATGCATAGTGATTTGAAATCATGCTTAATGAGTTTATATTTTAAAATTATGCATAATGATTTTTGTGATTTATGGCTTATTAATCTTTACCATAATGAAAGTTCTTTTTTGGTTTTAAACGTTGATGCATGTTTTTATTTGGTATTAAAAAAAAGAAAAAATAAAGGGGTGCTTGAATGAAATAAATCACAAATTAAAACACATAAAAAGGAAATGCATTTTGAAAATTTCTCTATCTCTATCATATCAATTTTCTAATAAGAAATTGATAAATCTATTTATGTCATTTAGAATCCCTTGAAAGTAATTTTGATGATTTGACAAATTGAATGAGTTGAAATAATGATAGTTTAAAAAATATTTTCTTAAATGCATGAATCGAGATCATTTATTATTTGTTCTCCTACAATTTTTTGTTGTTTACTAAAGAGAATATCTTTCTCGGAATTCATGACTTCAAATTTCTTTTGAAATAATCTCCTAAGATTTCTTTTTGTTATTTACTAAAAATGAGATTTGTCAATATGAATCATTCACGAATTGATCTTTCATCTTTCATGTCATAATTTTCATATGATTACCTTTGTATTTATATGATGCTTAGAGCATTGATGTAAGAAAATAAATTGCATCATTAAAAAAATCTCCTCTTCTTCTTTCTTGTTTGTAATGAAAAGGGGAAGAACGAAAATCGCTAGCATCTCAAGAGATTGATAAATCAATTTATGTCATTTTGAATCTCTTGAAAATGATTTTGATATTTTAATGGTTTGAATCTAAGTGAGATTTTTGCAATCGAATCATAAACCTTCTCTTGAGATTTTCTTTTATGAATCCAGATCTCTTATTCTTTATTCTCGTATGATTCTTGCATTTTGTTTAAGAGAAAATTTTCTATATGAATCATGTCTCTTGGTATTCAAATAATCTTCAATATTCTATCCTTCATGCCATGATTCATTTATGATACTCCCTTATATTCATAAATTGTATACCTCGTTACATTTGATTTAAATTTATCTTTGCCATGATGTACAAATTGATGTAAAGGGAAAAGAATTACAAAATTGTATTCTTCCCTTCTTTTTGACAATGACAAAGGGGGAGATAAAATTTGCTAGCTTGTATGTAAAACTTGCTAAAATTGCTAGCTTGCTCATCTCAAAAGAGAAGCAAAGTTTGCTAGCTTGCACACTTTAAGAAAATACAAAAACAAGCTATCTTACACTTCTCAAAAAAGAAGAAAGAAACTCACTAGCTTTAATGTTCTAAAGTGATGAAAAATTTGCTAAATAGCTAAGCTTTCATATCTCTAAAACTTGATAGTTGCACTTCTCCTTTTTGTTGATGACAAAAGGGGAGAAGATATGATGATATGAGAATCATATATGGTAGGATGTAATACACTTTGATATTTTGATACTTTGATACCATGATGATTTGAAATATTTAGAACATTCATGCAAAACTTATGATAACAATGCATGCAATGCAATAATATGCATATAATGTATTACAAATATTCATGATTAAATTTGCTTTGACTTGAATTCAAGGTTCTATCAATATGACATATTGATCGGGGGAGTTAAGGTTAACTTCATCATTAATTGGTTGTCATCATAAAAAATGGGGAGATTGTTGAATCTTGAATTTTGATAATGAAATCAATTGATATGTTTATGATCTAATCTGTATTTTGAGTGACGTAAGACTAGCTTCAATCAGGGAGAGACAATTAAAGTAAGAATAATCATGTTGGGCCGAAGTGGAACATGTTAGAAGATTGGACATCGAGTCGGATGATCGATCGACATATTGACAAAAGGCCTCGGGCCATGGGATCGGGCATCGAGCCAAGAAGAGCAGAAATTACGCCAAGGAAATTAGAGTTGCGGAGATCAACTAGCCGATTGGGCAAGAGGCCATAAGAGAGAACGATGCGTCGAAGAATCAAACGAGGCGTCGATGAACCAATGACATGCCGGACAACATTTGATTTAGATTTATAATAATTGTATAGATCGAAGTAGGTTTTAGGTATAATTGGGTTGGAATTGGGTCAACTCAATTAGGGGCCAATTGGACCATAAGTTTGGGCTGTGTTGGGCCAAGTGAAAGGCCCAAATAGTGACCCAATAGGTGGAATCATTGATGGCACAGTCTCTAAGATTGTGTCAGGCAGTGGTACCGCCTAATATCAGTGTTGCAGGCGATGGTACCGCCAATACTTGGAAAACCCAAGATGAGACTAGTTTTAGCTCCAAGTTTAAATCCATTCGAAGCCTATAAATACCCCTCTCATCCCTAGTTAATGAACACAAGAATTAAGAGCAAAAAAGAAAAAAAACATTGTTATAATCTTGTGAGAACTCCTCTCAAGTTTTAAGTGTTAGTGAAATTTAAGAGAGAAAGTAAGTGGAGGTGTAAAGATTCTCTCCTGAACCTGTCAAAAGGAGAATCGAGTGTAAAAGGGTAGTTGATCTTTGCCCATTGAAAGAAGATCGGTATTGGAAGCTGATGGCCTCGAGTGAAGAGGAATCGGGAGTGGATGTAGGTCACGACGACCGAACCACTATAAAAATCAAGTTTGCATTTACTTCTTGCTATTTTCCTTTATTGTAAACTAATTTTTTACTTTCACTATGCTTTCCTACGCTTTCAAGTTAAACATATTTCCTATACGGGCTTTTTCGAAATCGATTTTAATCAAAACGAAGATTTTTTAAACCATCATTTTTTATCCGCTACACTAATTCACTCCCCCCCCCCTCTTAGTGACGACTCGATCCTAATAGTGCTATCTTGCAAATCTCAAAAGAAGCAATGCTTGCTAACTTACACATTTCAAAAAGATGTAAAAATAAGCTATCTTGCTCATCTCAAAAGATGCAAAAATTTTATCAACTTTCATATATGGAAAACTTGCTAGCTTGCATGTTCTAAACTTGATATTTACTATCTAGCATTCTTTTTTCAAAAACTTGCTAGTTTGAACAGCATAAAGAAAAGCAAATATGCTAACTTGGGCATCTAGCAAAATTTACAAACTTGTAAAACTCAAAATTGTTGCTAGCTTGCATGTTATAAAATGATGTAAAATTTTGCTAGCTTATGCTTTGCAAAGGTAGGAAAAAATTGCACTTCTCAAAAGAGAAGAAAGAAAATTAGTAGCTTATATGATGATAAAACTTGAGATTATAATACAATGATTTAAAATTATATATCAAAAACTTGCTAGTAGCACTTCTCCTTTTTGTTGATGACAAAGGGGGAGAAGTTATAATGATGATCATGCATGGAATGATATATTGAAAATTTGATTATGCATGATTTTATGATGACATGTTGTTTGGATTTTTGAATTCAAGAGTTCTATTAATATAGCATATTGATAGGGGGAGATAAGGTTAACTCTGTCATCAATTGGTTGTCATCGTCAAAAAGGGGGAGATTGTTGAATCTCGGATTTTGATTATGAAATCAATTGATGAGTTTGTGATCTAATATGTGTTTTGAGTGACGTAGGACTAGCTTCGATCAAGGAAAGATAAATTAATTGAAGCAAGAAGAATCATGTTGGGCCGGAGTAGAACATATCAAAATATTGGATGTCGAGCCAGAGGATCGGTTTACGTATCAGCAGAAGGCTTCGGGCCATGGGTTCGGGCATTGGGCCAAGAAGAGCAGAAATTGCTCCAAGGAAATCGGAGTTGTGGAGGTCAACTGGCTGATTGGGTAATAGGCCGCAAGAGAGGACGATGTGTTGAAGAATCAGATGAAGTATCGATGAACCAATGACATGCCGAACAAAGGATTCATGCTTTATAATCATTTATCTAAGATTGAAGTAGTTTAGGGGGCTAATTGAGTTAGCTTTTGGTGTAATCATACTAACTCAGTTAGGGGCCAATTGGGCCTTAATTAGGATTGATTTGAGCTCATTGGGATGCCTATTCAGTGACCCAAAAGTTGGGTCAAGTGGTGGCACCATTAAAATAGGCAATGGAACCGCTTGTGAGTTGGAAAAGTTGAAAAATCCAGTCTTTGATGATGTCAAGCCGTGGTACCGCCTAATGACAGTGTGTCAGGTGGTGGTACCACCTAGTGTCAGGCTATAAGCGGTGGTACCGCCCAATGCAGGCGGTGGTACCACCCATACCCGGAAGACCCATAAATTTAAATTTTTAGCTCAATTTTTGAAACCATTTTGGGCCTATAAATACCCCACTTGGGCAGCAAGAAAAGAGCAAGAATTCTTGAGGAAAAAACTGAGTATACTTTGCCAAAACTTTGAGTTCCCTCCTCTTAATGCTTAGAGTTAGTCCTAAGGGAGGTATATGAGGGAATACTTATAAATGAGTAACTTACAAAAGTTATCTCCTAAACCTGTGAAAAGGAGAAAATATTGTAAGAGGGTAGTTGGTCTTCGTCCATTGAAGGAAGACCAATAGTGGACGCCAATGACCTCAACGGAGGAGGAATCAGGAGTGGATATAGGTCATGATGACCTAGCCACTATAAATCTAGTGTGCTCTTTTCCTTTGATGCTTACTTTTATTGCTTACTTAGTTGTTTACTTCACTTTACATTTACTCTAAGTCAAGCTTAAACACTTTTCGATACAGACTGTATCGAAACAAAGATTTTTCAAACCGACATCAATTTTATCCACTGCACTAATTCACCCTCCTCCCCCTCTCTTAATGTCGTTCTTGAACCTAATATGGAGATCGTTTATAATTATTGCAACACCCTCCCTTAGCATTTTTCCTATGTGGGTGGCAAGCTCAAATGGTCCCTTGTGGGTTGTCATCCATGGAGGCCGATCGAGGTGTTGTAGGTCTAAGCGGTCGTTCGGGGACTATTGCCTATGATGATCAACTAGATCGACCCAAACAATCTCTCGTGGACTATTGTCCATAGGGGCCAATAAGTTGTTATTCCCCTATCTTGTTGCCAAGTGGAGGGATAACCTTCGTTCTCCACGTCAGCTCCTCGATAGTGGTCAACTGACAAGTTATGATAGGTATCAGAATATTTACTATCACCAATATTATTAATTTCTTTCTTGATTCGGTGCTTAAAGTTTCGAGAAGGGATTCAACATAAAGAGATAAAATCATTCCATAAGTTAAATTTCATTTTTATTTTAATAAATTTATTTGGATCATTCCAACCTAATAGTGATATGAGCGTTCAATATTGATAGCAATTTTCATTTTTAACTCTTCCTGTACATTTCGATTGATAGATTACAACAATTCTTTGATGTGAATATTTTGCTTTCTCTCAATCTTTTAATGTTTTATGATACTATGCATTGCAAGGATCTTCATCCACTATTTAGTTTAGTTTAATTTTTCATTAATGTAAAGCCATTATTCTGTGTCATTAGTGATATGTGTAATAATAACAATTGATTTTTGTACTTTAAAAATCATATTAGAGTCCAATTTAATATATACGAAATCCATTTCTTTCCACGGTGATCTGTTTATCTCTCACGTTTTAACATCTTAAATCCATGACTTTATTTTATTTTATTACATTTTCACGCATGTTGTATTTTGAGAAGAAAAGTCTTATATTATTAGGCTGTCTTTGAATAGGCCTTCATGGAAAGCAGTTTAAGTTGGCCACTTGATCCATTTTGGCCCACAAAGATTGATGAGAATTAGATTATTTTATAGGCTGGAAATATATGCAAAGAACTAACTTTATCTTCTTAGATTTCTCTTGATGCTGTCTCTTGTTATGTGATTCAAATAATTTACACAAAACTAAACTTACAATAATCAGATGAGCCAACTCTTATTTAATTAATTAACATAAAAGATTATATAGAAATAATTTGGTGAGAAGCAGTAATTAAAGTGACTTCCCTGTGTGCAGATCAATTATTAATTGTTATTGTTGGCAATTTGTCTCATTGTATTGCATCATGGCATGCATGTGAAGGCTCAGAATCCCCATGAACTGCTGCCATGCACACTTAAAAAGAATTATCTAAGTTGTAGTGCCTACCTGACTTTTGTCCCCACGAGTAGTTAAACCTCATGTAAGTAGCTCATGGACTGCTTCTTTATTACTACTTCAAGTCCCAACATAAAACACAAATTGTTACTCATATCCAGACCTCCAGCCTAGTTAGGTTTCCTGATATGCTTCTTGAGCCACTAGAATATAGCAGGTCATGCGGCAAAGTGGACGTCTTCTTTTTTTGGATCAGCATGCCCTCTTGTTACATTCTTAGCCTTCATCCTCAGGCTCATTTAATGCTACCAAAGTTTGTTTCTATTTAGTACTTAGTCCCATTTGTCCAAGTAGCTGCCATGGCTAAAAGATTCTGTAGGTGAAGCATGTATGTATATATGTGAGATGAAATAGCCAGTAAATATTCTTCATCCTTCCCCATCCAATATGCCAAATTTAGTCGATCAAGTTTTATTAGAATAAGAATTTGATATGTTGAATTATTTAATTGCCAATAATTAGGACCATGACACTGCAAATAGGGATTTTCCTTAGGTACGATGTAAGTAATCACTCTCTCTTTTTAACATTAGATATTTACTGACTTACATAAGTATTAGAACCTCACGATGTATGTAATCGAACACTAGTTTAACAAGAATCTTACTATGTAGGTTCAACCATATCAAAAAGTCAAGTCGAAATATGACTGAATGAGTACTCAAATCGTAGTATTTGAGGTCCACAACCAAAATTCACAAGGTAATTTTTTGGAAATCAATTTTTTTATATTGCAATTTTTGCTTCTCGCTTGCGGCCTATAGCTGTAAGAATTTGCGGGAAACATGGAATACACAGAAGACACTGAAAGAGCTTCAGGTCTTTTCACGGCTTAAATAATTCAATCCTCTCTTCGGAAGTCTCATGTGCTGCCCATTTGATCGAGTCCTCCTCACCCTCAGAACTGCCCCCCCATGAAATCCTTCCTTATCTTTGAAACCCAACACTTCAAAAAAGGCAGCTGCCACAGTGGACCTAGAAATAAATGACAATCTCTTTGTTGCTCTATATAAGCTCACTTTCTGACACCATCTCCATTCCTATTCCTGGAGCTAGAGGACACATCTCACTGCAACCTTCCTCTTCGGCTTTCTCGACGGAGTGAGCTTGTCATTCCGTTAATGCATCGTCTCTTAGCAGATTGGCAATCTTTCTGCTGCAAAGAGTGTCTTTGGTGAAAGTCTCTTTTGCTCCTCCCTGCAGTGAATCCCATCTTATTGTCTGATGAACAAGATCAAGCTGCAGCATCATTTACACCCGGTCAAATAGAAAGTGTGATTCCCTTCAATTAGAAGCAGCACTCCTGAAAGGTATAGATGAGTTCTTTACTCCATTATTGGTTTAGTAGGGTCTTCAAGCTTTAATGCCTTTCGATGTGCACGCAGGTTTTGAAGAATAATCATCGAAATGGATGGTTTAGGTTTCGGTAACTCGACAACTCTCAGAAATCAGGTTTCTATCTCACCGACTTTATGGAGTGATCAGTATGAGAACTTTTTGGTATCCAACGAAGACTACAGAAGCGCATGTGAGAAGCTCAAGTTGGAGGAAGCTCTTCTAATTAACTCCAGCTTTGATCTCCAAGGAATTCTGACATGCCATCCGAGCTCAAACTTTGATGCTGTCAACGAGACGATCAACACATTAGCTTCCACCTCCGATCCGAGTTCCTTGCAACGGCAAGAACTTATAATGCTGACTGCTGATTCTGCTCGCAAGATTTCAGGCATACCTGCTATAACTGAAGACGCTCTTTCTCCACAACTACATGCTTCCGTTGTTCCAAGCAGTGGCGGACCCAAGAATATGATCGATCCATTCTGCTGCCCCAGTGAAAATTTTGGCTCATTTGATCAATTACAAGTAAACATTGATAACAACGACGAAGACCACTTCGATATCTTCTCTAGCACCAAAAGCACTTGTAGATTGAGTTGTAGTGCTACCATCTCTTCAGCAGAGTTCGAGAGCCACGGCTTGTTTGATTACCATATACCTAATTTGGACAGGCAGAACTCTTTCATTCCAGATGTTCCAGGAGTTGAATCATCAAGAGAAAAATATATTACTAAAAGAAAACTAGAAGATTATGAGAAAGTAGGAGAAAACTGTTGTAAGAAAGGAGGTTTTGAGATTAGCTTCAGGAACACTCCCAGGCAGAAGAAACTGAGATCCGAAAAGAATTCAGGGCCTTCTAGCATCAACTTCAGTCAGCAAAGCTACTACGAGCTCGACACCGAGGCCATAGCACAGGTGAAGGAGATGATTTATAGGGCTGCAGCTTTGAGGCCAGTCCATCTGGGGTTGGAAGAAGCATCGGAGAAGCCTAAGAGAAAGAACGTCAGAATATCAAGTGATCCCCAGACCGTGGCAGCAAGGCATCGACGGGAGAGGATAAGTGAGAGATTGAGGATGCTGCAGAAGCTGGTCCCCGGAGGGAGCAAAATGGACACTGCCACCATGCTTGATGAGGCTGCAAACTATCTCAAGTTCCTCAAGTCACAGGTCAGGGCCCTGGAAACCCTAGGCAATGAGCATGATCCCATGGACAGATACACTGTCCCCTTTGGATCGACTTTCCGTTCAGGCTTTTCCCATGCAAAACCTTTTCTCCACCGAGAACCCTAATCCAAAAAAAGGCGAGGCAGATTAAGTGCGTAAATGCCCACAAAACATATCATTGCCTTCATCATTAGCTTGGGGGTTTAGGCCTCAACTCAGATCTTTGAATCAAATATCAATGCTCACCTTTTCAACTTTTCTAACACCCTTTTCATGTCCATAAAGCAACCATGTTCAGCATCCATCATCATCCCTCCATCATTTGCTCTTACCTTTGATATGCCTGTTTTTGCACCTCAGGTGGTCTTTCCCATGCAAACCCTAATCCAAGATTACGTAGATAATATGGTTCATGATTACTTTTGTGAATTAAGAGGCATTAGAGCAGCAGCTTCAACACCAATACCCTTAAGCATATAAATGGAAGTCGAAGAAATCATAGAAGCTATGATTGAGAGCCCAAGGATTCTGAAGTGATGAACATTTCGAGCTGCTTGATGCTAATTTCTTTTCCTTGGGTTGCTCACCGCCTAGGTTTAGTTCAGTCCTTTACTTTGTAAAAATTTTGGCACTTGAAACATTCTCTTAGATCCTGACAATGCATGGCAGACGGCAACATGCCCACGGGCGTGCCCTTGAGAAGACCACCAACGATGTTGGCAAGCACATGATGGAGAACAAAAAGGCATGCCAAGCTACAGTCGCTGCTTCTACAGCAGGTTTTGTCGACCATCCCTTCTCTCACTGCACAGCAAACAAACTTTATGTCATGCAAAGAGAATGTATGAATGAACAATACGTTGAGGTTGATGGGTGTGACAATCTAGGCCATGGGCGTTATCAGCTGGTCCAACTTTATGTGCCCTTTCATTCCCTGAAACAAGGGGGAGAAAGTTCTGTTGCTTTGAAACGAAAGGAGCCTTTCGTGCAAGACCGGGATTTGTTTTGCACCACTCGGGGATTTCTGTTTTGCGTTTGACCATTATCTTTTTTGTCTTGCTTTGCTCCAAGTTCTGGAAACTTTGTGCTTGCTTTGGTGCACTGGCGCCTGTTTGACCATCGTTTTGCTTGTTTCACTGGCTTTCCTTGGGGTCAAAATACATTGATGAGCTGTGACATGAGTTTGTTTCGGTATGTATATATATCCATTGGTCGGCCGGCAATTGTTGACGAAGGAAATGGAGGAGGCAATCAGTGGGCAATGGAGAAGAGTGAGCTGTGGAGTTATCTGCGGATTTAAATAACAGGCAACTTGTTCTTGTTGGTAATGCCTTCAAGAAGGGGGTAAAAACCAGCCCATACAGAGCCCTCACCCTCGCGTTGACTCTGGAGTGGATGGAGTTCTCTGCAAGTGAGGGTATCAAAACCTGCCCATACGGAGCAGCTCTTGTGTTGACTTGGGGGTGGATGTAGTTATCTGCATAATCCTGATAGAAATGGTTTACGAAGTTTAGGTATCTAAACACAATTGGCATCTTTCTCAAGAGGCCACTTTGGATTTATCTCGATCCTTTTGTTTGAGTACATGGCTAATTCTTCCACGTAAGAAATTGTTTATAATCCTATTCGTATACTTAAAAGAGACTGTTCACGACTCAAACTTTGATCATTAAATTCCAAGTCTTTGTAAAAAAAAAATTTTTTGTAGGACCTCTGCTGATTGATTAAAAAATATTAGCAATTAATAATTCATCATTACATTTGTTGACTACATAATATCATGATATCTTAAATTATAATATTATGATATATTTTTTATATATATATATATATATATATATATATATATATATATATAT
The DNA here is from genome assembly GCA_001649415.1 of Musa itinerans. Lineage (NCBI taxonomy): Eukaryota > Viridiplantae > Streptophyta > Magnoliopsida > Zingiberales > Musaceae > Musa > Musa itinerans. The sequence goes on from LVTN01002956.1 coordinate 14,032, forward strand.
ATATATATATATATATATATATATATATATATATATATATATATATATATATATATATATATATATATATATATATATATATATATATATATATATATATATATATATATATATATATATATATATATATATATATATATATATATATATATATATATATATAAAAAATATATAACATAATATTATAATTTAAGATATAATGATATTATGTACAAAAAGAATTATATATATATATAATCACAAGATGAAGTCTTATTTTTTGAACAATAGATAAAGAAAATTTATATCATACTTTCAATAGCAGATAAAGTGATACCCTCACTAATCAAAATGAAGATGTGTTTCTCCCCATAACAATTAGAGGAATCATTTAATGCTTGCTAATTTGAAAAACTCAGTTAATCAAGCATCATCAGGACAAATATCATACTAAAAAGATAGTCTAGGAGACTCGATCCAGTGAATACTATACGCTCCCATATGAGTCTAAAATTTTTGTTGCAGGCACAGTAATATGAAGATTTCACATCCATACCAATCACTTATCAATTCATCAATCATTCAAGTATGTGTGTACATGTATAAGATAACACAAATACACCAAAAGAAATATAAGAAAATCACTCATTTATTATGCATCGAGCATATATGTGCATAGGTAGGACAATATAAATACATTAATAGTGGAGTAGATTACTAAGCTATATATCACGCAAGCATGATGCTCTTGAATCATTTATCTGACTCAATTGAGTTATACGTGAATTGGGCTCAGTTATAGTTTGACTCATCTAAACCAAGTTTAATTGGTCTTGAACGGATCCAATTTATCTTTAATTGACATAAACCCATTTGTATTTGTACTAAAATGGAATTAGGCCAAATCTGATGATACTGAACCGAGTCAGCTATTTTGATCTGTTGCCTGTAATGGGCAGAACCGGTCAGACTTGACCAAATTTCGGCTTCAATTGGTTGAACCGGCCTAATTAGGCTCGGTCTGACTGAAACAGTGGTCTGGACTGCTGGGTTGCACCTGTACCGCGCCTGGGCTCAGCCCAATCGGGTCAGGGTCGCCTAGCTCGGGCCGAGGCTCGACCAGGTCTGGGTTGGGTTTTATTGGGATCTGGATTGCGTGGTTTGGCATGGGTTCACCTGAGTCTGACCCGATTCGAGTCCCAGAAGACTGAGCCTCCATGGGCCCGACCTGAGCTGGACTTGCCCCAATTCAAGATCCGACGCAAGCTGGGTCGGTCCAATTCTGACCTGCTCCTTTTCTTTTCTTCTTTTTTTGTCACAGAATAATAATTACTTGAAATACTATAATCCAAAAATTAGATGTATGAATTTTAAATTATTAACAAGATTGCATCTCATACTGGATAATTTACTGACACCATCTAACTCTGAAAACTAACCAAATTTAACAAGATTGATTATTTACATTCCATCTTAAATTTATTTTCTTGTTATTATAAATCCAAAATTAGTAGAAAATTACAACATCATTAAATCATGATTCCATACCATAATTTCATGAATATTTTATATGATGCCTTCATAAAATTGTAAACATGATACAATGTGTATCAAATTTTTTGAAACAACTAATATAATATCATCTAAAAGAAAAATAAATAAATACAAAATTAATAATTATTAAATACGGATAACTTATATCTAGACCTAGCTGCCCTTTCTCCTCCAAACTCCCAAAACCCAAGCCAATTTGTGCAGGGAAAGGGGGTGTGAGGTAGGGTTTATACAAGGGCTTAGTAAATAATTTTAGAATTTATAAAGAGTAAAGAATAAAATTTTTAGAGATATTATATTTTAGAATAAAATAAATTTTTGAATTTAAAATATTAAAGCCTAAGAATATTATCTAACTTTTAAAATGATTAAATTAAATAAAATGCTATGTGTTTATCATCATCTTTAAAAGATTTTGATCCAAAATTTGGTGCTTATAGTTAGTAAAAGAGGTTTAGATAACTTTCTTTGATATCGTCCTATTTATCCTATATAGTTTCACTCTCAATGTGATGTTATTAAAGGACCTTTACCAAATTTATTATCTTGTTCTTCACAACATGCTCGTTACATTTTTAATATTTGAATTAATTATTCCTCACAAGTAATATATGAATGTAGTTATAATAGTTAATATACCCAAACATACAAATGATATAGTATATATCTTTGAAGTATTGATACATAAAATACATTATGTATTCTAGAAAGTGATCAAGGTGAAGCTATCTAATAAGGACTAATATAGCTAGATCCAAACTTCCTTTTTTCCAAGACCTCATGACACCTTACCTTCAAGAAAACAACACTTTCAATAAAAAATTCTAAATCTTATCTTTGCATAACTCTTATGTTCGTTTTATATTAATAATCTGTTACAAATCATCTGAATAATTTATGCATCTTAATGAATTATTTATGGTCTAACATCATCTCAAAACATCGATGATCTACATTTCCTGCCATATAAGGCTTCAATTAGTGCCATCTAAATATCTGAATAGAAATTATTATTATAAATAAATTTATTAAATGCAAATGTCCCTCATAGGCCCTTAAGAGAGCCTTTAATATGACAAATTCCTTCATATTGTCTATCGGTTGGAGGGTAAGAAGTCATACCAAACTTGAGTTGTGTACCCTAAGTTTTACTATACTAAAACTGAACCTCGGATCTTAATTTAATATGATCTTGATAGACATTTCATAACATAATACAATCTTTCTATCATATAATTTGACTAACATATCTAATGAGTAGGTCTTAATAATCAAAAGAACAAGGGTTGATTTCATGAGACAGTTCATAATCATCATATTTCATTATATCCATTTAGCATTTTGAGCAATCTGGGCATAAAGTCCATTATGATATGCTCCCATTTCTACTTAGAATAGACATTTATAATTTTTTAACTTGCACTTGATGCTCTATATTAACTTATTGGCAAATTAAACATTTAGAAATATACTTAGTTATAACCCATACCACTAATAGCCCTAAACCAACATCAAGTTGTGGCCAAACCAACAAATCAAGTTGTGGCCAAACCAACATCAGCTCTGTTTGTAGCAGACCCAATCCGAGTCCCACTTGATTAGGAAATGACTATACGACTAGCCTAAAAATCCTAGCACTTCTAAATTTGATTCTACTCGGATTGGAGGAGGACTTGCACAACCAATAAGAGGGAGAGCTAAGAGATAGTATTCTAAAAAAGAGAGAGTTCTAAACCAGCACTAGAGAAGAAAGAGTCCTAACTTGGTTAGGACTCCATCCCTTCGTCTAAATACAAGGGATACACAATCCTCTTCAAGGCATCCAAGTGATTCCCTCCTAAAAGACATCCGAAGACTTTAAATCATCATCATCAAGAAGCTAGCCTCCTTAGGTTTTAGTCAGTCCTAGGAAAAGTCATAGCTACAAACAAGAAGAGAAGAGGGAAAAGAGAGGAAGAAGTCGGCGTTCCAAACAATCCTTTCTTCCATCAGCCTTTGGTGGCCCTTGCTGAAATAAAATCCGACATGGAAGAGAGTCCTCTTCAAGCAACAACTCTTGATTGAGTTCCAGCAGCAATTTTCTGAAGTCAGTTAGACCTAGAACTTCAATTCAACTATTTTCTTATTGAATCTTGAATTTTAAGGATAAAATCAATTGATAAATTATTTGATCTAATTTATATGTTAAGAAAAGTATGCATGATTAACTATGATAGCGGTAAGACATAAAGCAAATATTGTGTCAGAGTCCAGATCGAGATTTCGTTGAGAGTTCGAGAGTTCGTTGGAAGTTCTACCAGAATTAATCGAGAAGTCCAGGAGCTTACCAAAGAAGTTCATTGGAACTCGCCAAGAAGATCATCGTGAAGTTGAGGAGCTTGTCGGAAGTCCGTAGGAACATTACCGAGAGATCGTTGGAAGTTCGCCGAAAGCTCGCTAGAAGAACAATTGATGAACCGGAACAAGAATGCTTTGTTAAATATCTTATTTATTGTAGTTAGACCTTAATTTAAGTTAGGATTGGGAGATAATCCCACTAACTCAGTTAGGGGCCAACTGGACCCTTAATAGGGTTGAATTGGGCCAAATTGAATAGCCCATTCAGCACATGAAGTCACGGCCGACGGTGGCACCACTTGGGACTTAGTCTCCCAAGTGTTTTGGGTAGTGGTACCTCCGACAGTTATTACCTACCAGCGGTGGTATCGCTTGTCAGGCAGTGGTACTGCTAGAGCTCAGTCTTCGAGAGCTCTATCAAGCGATGGTACTGCTAGTACCCTGAAATCGAGAGATGTGACACTTTTTGGCTTCAATTTTGAAGCCATTGAGGCCCATAAATATCCCATGCTTTTATGCATGAAAGGATAATAAAGTTCAATTAAAAGTATGGAAAAATCTTAAGTGTTGGGATATTAAAAGTGTTGTAAAAGTGAAAAGAGTCCTCCTCCTCCCTCTCTTAACTTTGTAATTATCCAAGAAAGAGGAGTAAGGCTTATAAGGGTTATCTCCTAAACCCGTGAAAAGGAGAAAGCACCATAAAGAGGTGGTTGGTTTTATGGAGGAGGAATCAGAAGTGGATGTAGGTCACAACGATCGAACCACTATAAATTCCGATGTGTTCTTTCCTTACTATAAATTTTCTTTACTGCATTCAACTTTATTACATTACAAACTGCCCAACTTTCTCTTCTCTGCAATTTCAAAGTGAAATAAATGATTTGAGTCAAAACCGATTTTTATCGTATAAAGGATTTCGAATTTTTTTCGCTGTACTAATTCACCCTCCCCCCCCCCTCTTAGTGTCTCTCTTGATCCTAATAATTGGTATCAGAGTAAGGTCATTCTCATTTAGTTTGAAACCCAAGAGAGATGACATTTGTCGACAACCAAGAGGGTCATTCAATTACACGTCCACCTATATTGAATGAGATGGATTACACATATTGGAAGACTAGAATGAGAATTTTTCTAATTTCTTCGCTTTAAACGCAAAGGCTATGAATGCCTTATTTTGTGCATTAGATAAAAACAAGTTTAATCGAGTATCGATTTGTGAAACGGCTTTTGACATTTAGCACACACTCGAAGTGACTCATGAAGGCACTAGTAGAGTGAAGGAGTCAAAAATTAACCTTTTAGTACATTTTTATGAGTTGTTTCGAATGAAACCGAGTGAGACCATTGGAGACATATACACCCAATTTACGGATGTCATCAATGGTCTAAAAGGACTTGGTAAAGGTTTCTTGGATTTTGAACTTGTTAATAAGATTTTAAGATCCCTACCAAAAAATTGGGACCCTAAAGTAACAACCATTCAAGAGGCCAAAGATCTAAATAATTTTCCTCTTGAAGAACTAATTGGGTCACTAATGACTTATGAAATGACATGTAAAGCTCATGAAGAGCTTGAAGATACAATTCCAAAGAATAGGAAGGATATAGCACTGAGAACATAAGAAGACCACTTGAAAGAAAACTCAAGTGATGAGAACTTTAATGAAGACTTGGCACTATTAACAAGAAAATTCAAAATAAATTAAAAAATAAGACTAAAAATAAATTTGAACCAATGAAAGAACAAGTGATATGCTATGAATGCAAGAAACCGGAACACTTCAAAAGTGAATGTCCCAAAACAAAGAGGAGGCAACCAAAGAAGATGGCGCTCAAAGCTACATGGGATGACTCAAGTGGCAAAGAAGTAACCAAAGAAGAAGAAGACTTAAAGGAACTTGGTTCGACTCAAGTGCATCTGAAGAAGAGGAGCCAATTAACACAGAGCAAGTTGCTCACTATGCACTAATGGCTATCGGAGATAAGGTAAGTAGTTCATTAGATGCAAATTTATCTTTTGATGAATTACTAAGTGCATTTCATAATTTATTTGATGAATGTAATTTAATTAGTAAAAAATATAAACTGTTAAAAAAGGAGCATGCTTCTCTTGTTAGTGATTTTGATAAATTAAAAATTGAGCACAATGATAGTTTAGCTCCTTGCATAAAATATGATGAATTAGAAATACTTAAAAAGGAAAACTTGCTACTCAAAGAAACCTTAGAAATGTTTGAGATTGGTAGTAAGTCCTTGAACATGATCCTTGCCAATAAGGGTCACGTTCATAGAAGAGGCGGAATTGGATTTGTGAGTAGTTCTCACCAAAATGGAATCAAATTTGTGAGTAGCTCTTATCAAAATCCGACCACCTTTGTTAAAGGCCCTACCTTGCATATTTCATCTTGAAACAAATGCAACTTTTGTTTCAAATTTAGACATGTGGCTTATCAATATCCGTTTAAGAGATGTAGTCCACACAAATTGATTTAGGTTCCTAAAGGAACCATAAAGAACTTAATGCAACATGATAAATTGAGTAGATCGATTTTTGAGGCACCCAAGGTCAAATGGATACTGAAAAATCACTCTTTTTTGTAGAATTATCTACTATAATAAGCTAGGAGCAAGAATGCTAGTTCGATAGTAGATGCTTAAAGCTTATGATCGGGAGCCAAAACTAACTCATAAAGCTCTCTAGCCAAAATAACAAAGAAAAGATAATTAGAATTAAAATTATTAGTTACAAAATGATACTTATATTCCATAAGATCATGTTTGATGACTTGATGCAATAATTATTTGAAATCTTATGTGATAAACACTTGATCTTGATCTCTTAATATTTGAAACTTGAGAATTCTTATGCATGAGTTCCTTTCTCACAATTTACAGATTTCTGGATTTCTCGACATTTGAAAATTGAGTCTTCATTTGCTATTATTTCTTCTTGTTGCAAAAATGAAAATCTAATTCATGGAACATTGGTATGATTGGTCTTTTATGAATTGATAATTTTAATAAAAGTTCTTCCTCCCATCTACGAAAATTGAACTTCATTTTGACTTGATACGATATTTACGCAAATAAGCATTCACACCACAAAATGACTATGATCTTGCTTAAAAGAGTAAGCAAGAATTCTTGCCTATTGAGAAGCAATGATTCTAGATGAAGAAAAATTGATAAGTTAAGGAAAACAGTACACCGGCGGTGGCACCGCCAGTAGGCACTAGTTGCAAAAAGGCTTTTAGGGCCGACAGTATAACCGACCCCAAGCCCTCCTACATCTCTTCCCCACACCTCTAAACCCCTCTTCACCCTTCATTCTCCTTGCTCCTCCTCTAGAAACTCAAGGAAACCCTTCTCTTCCTTAGATCTAAGGATCAATCTCAACTTTTCAAGATCACTATAAGGGTAATTCTCAAACCTCTTCTCTCAATTCATTGATATATCTTGCCTCTTATATGTAGTTCTCTCATTATTTATGTGTTTAGTCTCATGGCTTCTAGAAGATTCTCAATGGACAAAGGAAAAAGGAGAGTAGATCAAACTTATGACTCCACACTCTTTGATTCTCCTCAACATGCCCTTAAATTTCCAACCATAAGTCTAGAAATGTTCATAAGGGGAAATACGTAGATTTAGAGGAATGGGGTAATTTGGAACTAATTCAATGGTTTGCTAACCTAAATATCCTTTCAATCCTTCAAATAAGTGAACATATTTATCATAAACTTGTTAGATTATTTTACAACAACTTAAATATGGATGAATACGATGGGGTCTCCACCAGTGGTGCCACTGCCTAGCACCTTGTCAGGGGCGGTACCACCGCCTGACATAGTCTTGGAGATTGTGTCATGACGGTGCCACATCTTGGGTCACTGTTTGGGCCTCTTATTGGGCCCAACACAATCCTTACATGGGCCTAATTGGCCCCTAATTGGGTTGGCCGAAATCCAATCCTAATTATGTGCTAACTACAAATTCTAAGATATTTACTAAGCTAAATAACTCCGTAAGTCTAATTTCTTCCGGTGAGCTTCCCACTATCTTCCGGTAAACTTCCGACGATCTCTCGACAATGTTCCAGCGGACTCCTGGCAAGCTCCTAGACTTCACGACAATCTTCTTGGCAAGTTCCGATGAGCTTCTTGGGTAAGCTCCTGGACTTCTCGGCAGAACTTCCGACGAACTCTCGAACTCCCAACGAAATCACGTTTTTGACTCTAGGACTTCATTTAGCTTTATTCCTTCCTATCGTAGTTAATCTTGCACACATAAAAACACACTTCAATCTAGATAATTATTCCTAAGCGTGAATAATGTTGTCCGGCATGTCATTGGTCCATCGACGCTTCGTTTGATTCTTTGGTGCCTCGTCTTTTCTTGCGGCCTATTGCTCAATCGGCTAGTTGACTTCTACAATTCCAATATCCTTAGCGCAATATTTGCTCTTTTTGGCTCGATGCTCGAATCTTTAGCCTAAAGCCTTATGTCGATACGTCGACTGATCCTCTGGCTTGACGTCTAATCTTCTAACATGTTCCACTGGCCCAACATAATTCTTCCTGCTTTAATTGTCTCATCCTGATCGAAGCTTCATGCGTTACTCAAAATGCACATTAAATTATAAATATTATCAATTTGTTTTATCATCAAAATCCGAGATTCAACAAATAGTGCACTGGCAGTGGCACCATCGGACTAGCGGTAGCACCGCTAGTAGGCACTGGTTGTAGGCGGTGGCACTGCCCAACTGGCGATGACACTGCCTGTTACTTTGCCCTATAAAAAGGCTTTTAGGGCTGGCGGGAAAACTGACCCCAAGCCCTCCTACATCTCTTCCCCACACTTCTAAACCCCTGTCCACCTCTCATTCTCCTTGCTTCTCCTCTAGAAACTCAAGGAATCCCTTCTCTTCTTCAAATCTAAGGATCAATCTCAACCTTTCAAGAAGATCACTACAAGGGTAATTCTCAAACCTTTTCTCTCAATTCATTAATAGATCTTGCCTCTTATATGTAGTTCTCTCATTAGTTATGTGTTTAGTCTTATGTCTTCTAGAAGATCCTCAAGGGACAAAGGAAAGAGGAGAGTAGATTAAACCTATGACTCCACACTCTTTGATTCTCCTTTACATGCTCTTAAATTTCCAACCATAGAGTCTAGAAATGTTTATAAGGGGAAATATATAGATTTAGAGGAATTGGACAATTTGGAACCAATTCAATAGTTTGCTAACCTAGATATCCTCCCAATCCTTCAAATAAGTGAACCTATCTATCCTAGACTTGTTAGATTATTTTACAACAACTTGCATATTGATGAACACGATAGGGTCTTCACTTATCTCTTAGGACATCATATACCCATAGGAATTGCTGAAAAAAGGAGTGGTTGTTACTTTAAAGCACAATAGGACAAAGAATCAATTGGGACTACTTATTTTGACGCCTTAGGTACAATTTTTTATTATTGAATCCCGAATTTTGATGATAAAATCAATTGGTAAATTATTTATTCTAATCTATATATTGAGAAAAGTGTGCAGTATTAACTATGATAGCAGAAAGACATAAAGTAGGTGTTGTGCCGGAGTCAAGATCGAGACTTTGTTTGGAGTTTGAGAGTTCATCGGAAGTTCGGACATTCGTCAATAATTCTACCGGAACTGACCGAGAAGTCCAGGACCTTGCCAAAGAAGCTTATCGGAACTTGCCAAGAAGATCATCATAAAGTCCAAGAGCTTGTTGGGAGTCCGTTGGAACATTACCGAGAGATCGTCGGAAGTTCGCTAAAAGATCACTAGAAGCTCGCCAGAAGAACAATTTGTTGAATCTTGAATTTTGATGATGAAACCAATTGATAAGTGTTTATGATTTAATATGCATTTTGAGTGACGCAGGATGCTTCGATCAGGATAAGACAATTAAAGCAGGAAGAATCATGTCGGG
>LVTN01002957.1:7067-18715 GCA_001649415.1 Musa itinerans
GGAGGAGAACTCTAGCACTTTTACAACTCTTTAACACTTCAAAGACTCAAGAATATATCAAGTTTTCGTTCCCTTTCATGCAGAAAAGGGTGGGGTATTTATAGACCCCGATGGCTTTCAAAAATGGAGCCAAGAAGTGTCTCATCCCGGATTTTCGGGGTCCTGACGGTACCACCGCCATTACTGGGCAGTACTACTGCCTGACAGCTGACACTGGGCGGTACCACCGCCCAAAATTCCTGGGAGACCGAGTCTCCTAGGCAGTGCCACCGCCGGCCAAGAATTCAGTGGCTGATTGGGCTTGCTCCATTCGGCCCAATTTAGCCTTATTAAGGGTTCAATTGGCCCCTAATTAAGTTAATGGGATTACCTCCTAATCCTAACTTAATTTACACTCTAACTATGATAATTAGGACATGATTACTGCACTTCATGTTCCGGTGCATCAATCGCTCTTTCGGTGTACTTCCGACGAACATCCGACAAACTCTCGGCAATGCTCCAGCGGACTCCCAACAAGCTCCTGGACTTTGCAATGATCTTCTTGGCGAGTTCCGATGAGCTTCTATGGCAAGCTCCTGGACTTCTCGATTGGTTCCCGCAGAACTTCGGACGAACGTATGGACTTCCGACGAACTCTCGAACTCCCAACATGATCTCCATCTTGACTCTGGCACAATACCTACTTTATGTCTTACTGCCATCATAGTTAATCCTACACACTTTTCTCAGCATATAGATCATATCAAACAAATTACAATTGACTTCATCATCAAAATCTGAGATTCAACAAAGAGTTCGTCGGAAGATCGCCAAGAGTTCATCAGGAGTTCACTGAAAGTGCACCGGAAGACTCGTCGAGAAGTTCGCTAAAGGATCACCGAGAGAAAAATCGACATAGTGGATTAATTGCTTGCCTTAATCATAGTTAGTACATTAGTTGAGTTAGGATTGGGAGGAAATCCCATTAATTCAGATAGGGGCCAACTGGGCCCTTAACAAGGCTGAACTGGGCTGGTTGAATAGCCCATTCAGCACCTGAAGTCACGGTCGGCGGTGATACCACCGACAGTTAATGTTGTCAAGCGGTGGTACCGCCCCTATCAAGCGATAGTACCACTAGAGCTTAGTCTCCGAGTTCTGTCAAGCGGTCGTACCACCCAAACTAGGCAGTAGTACTGCCTAGTGTCAAGTTTTGAGGCGGTGGTATCGCCCAATAATGGCAATGGTACCGCAAGTACCCCGAAACCCAGGGATGTGACACTTTTTGGCTCCAATTTTGAAGCCATTAGGGCCTATAAATACCCCACTCTTTTCTGCATGAAAGGGAATGAAAGTATTGGCATAATCTTGAATTTTTGGAGTGTTAAAGTGTCGTAAAATTTCTAGAGTCCTCCCTTTCTAAGTGTTGAGATCATTCAAGAGATGTGTGAGACTTGTAAGGGTTATCTCCTAAACCCATGAAAAGGAGAAAGCGCTGTAAAAGGTGGTTGGTCTTCGCCTACTGAAGGAAGACTATTAATGGACGCTGGTGACCTCGATAGAGGAGGAATCCGAAAGTGGATGTAGGTCACAACGACCGAACCACTCTAAATTCTGGTTTGCATTTCATCTTGAGCAATTTACATTTATTGCAAACTGCTTTGCCTTCTTACTACTTTCTCTATGCTCCCATATGCTTTCAAGTTAAATTCTTTATGAAATGATTTTCGGCAAAATTAGGCAAAATTAGGTAATTCTACTCTCCTCTTACCTTTGTCCCTTAAGGATCTTCTAGAAGTCATGAGACTAAACACATACATAATGAGAGAACTACATATAAGAGGCAAGATCTATCATTGAATTGAGAGAAAAGGTTTGAGAATTACCCTTGTAGTGATCTTCTTGAAAGGTTGAAATTGATTCTTAGATTTGAAGAAGAGAAGGGTTTCCCTGAGTTTCTAGAGGAGGAGCAAGGAGACTGAGGCATGGAGAGGGGTTTAGAGGTGTGGGGAAGAGATGTAGGAGGGCTTGGGGTCGATTCTACCACCGACCCTAAAAGCCTTTTTATAGGGCAAAGTTGTGGGCGGTGCCACCGCCTACAACCAGTGCCTACTGGCGATGCTACCGCCAATCCGGCTGTGCCACCGTCGGTGCACTATTTTCCTCAACTTATCATTTTTCTTCATCTAGCATCATTGCTTCTCAATATGCAAGAATTCTCGCCTCCTCTTTTAAGCAAGATCATAGTCATTTTATCGTGTGAATGCTTATTCGCGTAAATATCATATCAAGTCAAAATGAAATTCAATTTTCATAAATGGGAGGAAGAACTTTTATTGAAATTATCAATTCATAAAAGACCAATCATACTAGTGTTCCATGAATCAGATTTCCCTTTTTGCAATGAGAAGAAATAATAGTAAATGAAGACTCAATTTTCAAATGCCGAGAAATCCAGAAATCTGGAAACTGTGAGAAAGGAACTCATGCATAAGAATTCTCAAGTTTCAAATATTGAGAGATCAAGATTAAGTGTTTATCATATAAGATTCAAATAATCATTACATCATCAAGTCATCAAACATGATCTTATGGAATATAAGTATCATTTTATAATTGATAGTTTTAATTCTAATAATCTTTTCTTTGTTATTTTGGCTAGAGAGCTTTATGAGTTATTTTGGATCTCTAGTCATAAGCCTTAAGCATCCACTATCAAACTATCATTCTTGCTCCTAGCTTATTATAGTAGATAATTCTACAAACAAGGGTGATTTTTGTTGAATCTCTGATTTTGATGATGAAACCAATGGATAGTGTTTATGATTTGATCTGCAATTTGATTGATGCAGGAAGCTTTGATCAGGGAGAGATAATTGAAGTAGGAAGAATCATGTTGGGCTAGAGAAAAATATGTCAGAAGATTGGACATCGAGCCGAAGGATCGATCGACATATCGGTAGAAGGCTTCGGTCCATGGGTTCGGGTATCGGGCAAAGAAGAGCAGAAATTACACTAAGTAAATCAGAGTCGTGGAGGTCAACTAGCCGATTAGGCAATAGGCCGCAAGAGAGGACGATGCGCCGAAGATTCAGACAAAGCGCCGATAAACCAATGACATGTCGGATAACACTTGATTTGCTTTGTAATAATTGTCTAGATTGAAGTAGGTCTTATGTGTGCAGGATTAACTATGATAGCAAGGCATAAAGCAAAATGAAGTCCCAGAGTCAAAAACATGATTTCGTTGAGAGTTCGAGAGTTCGTCGGAAGTCTGGACGTTCATCGAAAGTTCTACCGGAATTGATCGAGAAGTCTAAGAGCTTGCCAAAGAAGCTCATTGGAACTCGTCAAGAAGATCATCATGAAGTCCAAGAGCTTTTCCAGAGTCCGCTGTAACATTGCCGAGAGATCGTCGGAAGTTCGTCCGAAGATCGTCCGAAGCTCGCCGAAAGAAACCTAGACTAACCAGACCGAATTTGCTTAAGTATGTCTTAGAATTCATAGTTAGCACATAATTGGGATTGCAATTGAGCCAACCCAATTAGGGGCCAGTTGGGCCCATGTATGGACTATGTTGGGCCCAATGAAAGGCCCATAAAGTGACCCAACAGATGGCACCGTTGTGGCATAGTCTCTGAGACTGTGTTAGGCGATGGTATCGCCCAGTGTCAACGTCAGGCAGTGGTATCGCTAGTCTAGGCAGTGGTACCGCCTAGACATAGTCTCCCAAGCGGTGGTACCGCCTAGTGTCAGTGCTGCAGGCGGTGGTACCGCCCAGCACAGGCGATGGTACCGCTAGGACCCGGGAAATCTGGGATGAGACATTTTTAGGCTCCAAGTTTGAATAACTTGAGGCCTATAAATACCCCTCTCATCCTTGGTTAACATACATAAGTATTGAGAGTGAAAAAGAAAGAGACGCTGCTGTAATCTTGTGTGAACTCTTCTCCTTCTTCTAAGTGTTAGAATAGTTTGAGAGAGGAGTAAGTGGAGGTGTAAGGGTTATCTCCTAAACCCGATAAAAGGAGAAAGAGCTGTAAAAGGTAGTTGGTCTTTGCCTATTGGAGGAAGACCGATAGTGGATGTCGGTGGCCTCGACAGAAGAAGAATCGATAGAGTGGATATAGGTCACGACGACCGAACTACTATAAATCGGTTTGCATTCTTATTCTACTTTTAATTCTCATATTACAAATTAATTTACTTACTTTGCTCATTACATTCTTGCAAACATCTTAAAGTTCAATACCTTCTAAGATCGGTTTTAATCGTACGAAGATTTTATGAAACCAATGTTTCTACCGCTGCACTAATTCACCCCCCCCCCTCTTAGTGCCGACTCATTCCTAACAGTTGCTATCAGAGTAACGTATTTCTCATTTGGTTTAACACCCATGAGAAATGGCTCTTTTCGGCTTTCAAGAGGGTCACTCTCTCATTCATCCTCTCATGTTCAATGGGATGGAATACACTTATTGGAAAACTCGAATGAGAGTTTTCTTGCTTTCTATAGATTTAAATTTATGGAATATTATTGAAAGTGGTTTTCAAAAGTCTTCTACTCCAATGAAAGAATGGAATGATTTGGCGAAGAAAACTTTTTCTTTAAATGCTAGAGCTATGAATGCTCTAATTTGCGCCTTAGATAAAACTGAGTCTAATCGGGTTTCTACTTGCGAAACAACTTTTGATATATGGTACACTATTGAAATCACACATGAAGGCACTAGTAGAGTAAAAGATTTTAAGATAAATCTTTTAATGTATGATTTTGAACTTTTTCGAATGAAGCCAAGCGAAACCGTTGTTGACATGTATACCCATTTTACGGATGTCGTCAATGGTTTAAAAGCTCATGGCAAATGCTTTTCTAATTTTGAACTTGTTAACAAGATCTTAAGATCTCTTTCGAAAAATTGGGAATCGAAAGTAACAGCAATACAAGAAACAAATGATTTATATAATATAATGATTGATTTATTTTTAGTATCATGCATAGAGTAAGGATGATATGTAAAGTTTTAAAATTGTGCATGTTGTAAATTGAAACTATAATGATGCACAAACATATTGAAATAAGATTGATTCTTTACCTTTATCATGATGTGAAGATTGATAAAAAGGAAAAAGAATTACAATATTGTATTCTTTCCTTCTATTAGATAATGACATATGGGGAGCAAATTTTGCTAGCTTGCATACTTCAAGAAGAAGCAAAAAGCTTGCTCATCTCAAAAGATGCAAAAATTTTGCCAACTTTCATGTGTAAAATTTGCTAGCTCATAAATTGTAAGGAGAAAAACTTGCTTGCTTGCTTGCACATCTAAAGAGAAACAAAAATTGCAAACGTACATATCGCAAAAAAAGGCAAAACTTATTAGTTTGCTCATCTCAAAAGCAAAAAATGCTATCTTGCAATCTCAAGCAAAAGTGCTATCTTGCCTATCTCAATAAGCAAAACTTGCAACTTGCATATTGCAAAAGGAAGCAAGAATCACTAGCTTACACACTTCAACAAAAATATTGCTAGCTTATACTTTCTAAAATGAAGAAAAAAAATAAAAATTTGCTAGCTTGTATGTTGTAAACTTGCTATCTTACTACCTTGCATATCTAAAATTTGATAGCATACATGTAAAATGATGTAAAATTTTGCTAGCTTGTGCTTTGCCAAGGAAGCAAAAAAATTGCACGTCTCAAAAGAGAAGAAAGAAAATTACTAGCTTGCATGATGATGAAACTTAGATTATGTTTATTATGCAATGATTTGAAAATTATGTCTAAACACTTGCTAGTTGTACTTCTCCTTTTTGTTGATGACAAAGGAGGAGAAGTATGATAAAGTTATACATAATTTTATGATAACATGTTGCTTGGATTTTTGAATCCAAGAGTTCTATCAATATAGCATATTGATAGGGGGAGTTAAGGTTAACTCCGTTATCAATTGGTTGTCATCATCAAAATGGGGGAGATTGTTGAATCTCGAATTTTGACGATGAAATCAATTGATAGTGTTTATGATTTGATCTGTGTTTTGAATGACACAGGAAGCATCGATCAAGGAGAGGCAATTGAAGTAGGAAGAATCATGTTGGGCCAGAGAAAAACATATCAGAAAATTGGACATCGAGCCGAAGGATCGGTTGACATATCGGTAGAAGGCTTCGGTCCATGGGTTCGGGCATTGGGCTAAGAAGAGCAAAAATTACGCTAAGTAAATCAGAGTTGCAGAGGTCAACTGGCCGATTAGGCAATAGGCCGCAAGAGAGGACGATGCGCCGAAGATTCGGACGAAGCGGCGATAAACCTATGACATGCCAGATAACACTTGATTTGTTTTGTAATAATTATATAGATCGAAGTAGGTCTTATGTGTCCAGGATTAATTACGATAGCAAGGCATAAAGCAAAATGAAGTCCCGGAGTCAAGAACACGATTTCGTTGGGAGTTCGAGAGTTCATCGAAAGTTCTGCCGGAATTGACCAAGAAGTCTAAGAGCTTACCAAAGAAGCTTGTTGGAACTTGCCAAGAAGATCGTCATGAAGTCCAAGAGCTTGCCGGGAGTCCGCTAGAACATTGCCGAGAGATCGTCGGATGTTCACTGGAAGAAACCTAGACTAACAGGACTCGATTTGCTTAAGTATGCCTTAGAATTTATAGTTATAACATAATTGGGATTAGAATTAGGCCAACCCAATTATGGGCCAGTTAGGCCCATGTATGGGCTGTATTGGGCCCAATGAAAGGCCCAAATAGTGACCCAACAGGTGGCACCGTCGTGGCATAGTCTCCGAGACTGTGTCAGGCGATGGTATCGACAGACTAGGTGATGGTACCGCCTAGTGTCAGTGTTAGGCGGTGATACCCCCAGTCTGGGCAATGGTACCGCACAGATACTATCTCCTAAGTAGTGGTACCGCCCAGTGTCAGCGCTGTAGGCGGTGGTACCTTCCAACACAGGCAGTGGTACCACCAGGACCCGGGATGAGACATTTTTAGGCTCCAAGTTTGAATCAACTTAAGGCCTATAAATACCCCTCTCATCCCTGGTTAACATACATAAGTATTGAGAGTGAAAAAGAAAGAAACACTGTTGTAATCTTGTGTGAACTCCTCTCCTTCTTCTAAGTGTCAGAATAGTTTGAGAGATGAGTAAGTGGGAGTGTAAGGGTTATCTTCTAAACCCGGTAAATGGAGAAAAAGCTGTAAAAGGTGATTGGTCTTCGCCTATTGAAGGCAGACCAATAGTGGATGCTAGTGGCCTCAACGGAAGAGGAATCGATGGAGTGGATGTAGATCACGATGACCGAACCACTATAAATCGATTTGCATTCTTGTTTTGCTTTTAATTCTTATATTGCAAACTGATTTAATTACTTTGCTCATTACATTCTTGTAAACATTTTAAAGTTAAACACCTTCTGAGATCGGTTTTAATCATACGAAGATTTTACGAAATCGACGTTACTACCGCTACACTAATTCCCCCCCCCCCCTCCCCTCTTAGTGTCGACTCCTTCCTAACAATTTTTAGATACCTATTTGACCTTGGGTGACTCAAAAATCGATCTACTAAATTTATCATGTTGCATTGAGTTCTTTACGATTCCTTTAGAAACCTAAATCAATTTATGTGGGCTATACCTCTTAAATAGATATTTGTACGTAACATGTCCACATTTACAATAAAAGTTGCATTTGTTTTGGGGTGAAACATGCAATGTAGTGCCTTTAACAAAGGCGGTTAGATTTTGGTGAGAGCTACTCATAAATCCAATTCTACCTCTTCTATAAACGTGACCCTTATTAGCAAGGATCAAGTTCAAAAACTTGCTACCAACCTCAAACTTTTCTAAGGTTTCTTTGAGTAGCAAGTTTTCCTTTTTAAGCGTTTCTAATTTACCACATTTTGTGCAAGGAGCTAAATTATCATTGTGCTCAACTTTTAATTTAAAATCACTAACAAGAGAAGCATGCTCCTTTTTTAACAGTTTATATTTTTTACTAACTAATTTACATTCATCAAATAAATCATAAAAAACACTTAAAAGCTCATCGAAAGATAAATTAGCATCTAATGAACTGCTTACCTCATCTCTGATAGCTATTAGTGCGTAGTGAGCAACTTGCTTTGTGTTGGTTGGCTCCTCTTCTTCGGATGCACTTGAATCATCCCAAGTTGCTTTAAGAGTCTTCTTCTTCTTTGGTTGCTTCTTCTTTGCTTGGGGGCATTCGCTTTTGAAATGTCCTGGCTTCTTGCATTCGTAGCATATAACTTATTCTTTCTTGGGTTCAAATTTATTTTTAGTATTATTTTTAAATTTATTCTTTCTTATGAATTTTTTAAACTTTCTTGTCAAGAGTGCAAGTCATCATCATAGTCCTTATCACTTGAATTTTCTTTCAAGTGGTCTTCTTGAGTTCTTAGTGTCATATTCTTCTTATTCTTTGGAAGGTTGTTCTCAAGCTCTTCATAAGCATTGCAAGATATCTCATAGGTCATTAGTGACCCGATAAGTTCTTCGAGAGAAAAGTTATTTAAATCCTTGGCCTCTTGAATGGCCATTATTTTAGGGTCCCAACTCTTTGGAAGGGATCTCAAGATTTTATTAACAAGTTCAAAGTTTGAAAAACATTTGCCAAGAGCTTTTAAACTATTGATGACATCCGTAAAACGGGTGTACATGTCGACAATAGTCTCACTTGGCTTCATCCAAAAAAATTCATAAATATAAACCAAAAGATTTATCTTTGACTCCTTTACTCTACTAGTGCCTTCATGAGTGATTTCGAGTGTGTGCCAAATATCAATTGTTATTTCACAAATAGACATTCAATTGAACTTATTTTTATCTAAAGTGCAAAACAAGGCATTCATAGCCTTGGCATTTAAAGTGAAAGTCTTCTTCTCCAACTCATTCCAATTGCTCATTGGAATATAAGACTTTTGAAAGTCATTTTTCACAACATTCCATAACTCAAAATCCATTGAAAATAGAAAGATCCTCATTCTAGTCTTCAAATATGTGTAATCCATCCTATTGAACATGGGAGAACGTGTAATTGAATGACCCACTTGATTGTCGGCAAATGTTATCTCTCTTAGGTTTCAAACCAAATGAGAGTGACCTTGCCCTAATACCAATTGTTAGGATCAAGAGTGGTACTAAGAGGGGCGGTGAATTAGTGTAGTAGAAAAATTACGTCGATTCAAAAGCCTTCGTACGATAAAAATCGGTTTCGACTCAAATCATTTATTTCATTATAAATAAGTAGAGAAGAGAAGATTGGGCAGTTTGCAAGGTAGTAAAGTTGAATGTAGTAAAGAGAATTTGCAGTAAGGAAAGAATACACTGGAATTTATAGTGGTTCGGTCGTTGTGACCTACATCCACTTCCGATTCCTCCTCCGTCGAGATCACCGGCATCCACTAATGATCCTCCTTCAATAGGAGAAGACCAATGACCACTTTACAGTACTTTCTCCTTTTCATAGGTTTAGGAGATAACTCTTACAAGCCTTACTCCTCTTTCTTGAATGATTACAAAGCTAAGAGAGGGAGGAGAATGACTCTTCTCACTTTTACAACACTTTTAATACCCCAACACTTAAGATTTTTCCACACTTTTGATTGTACTTTGTTACCCTTTCAAGCAAAAAAAGGTGCGGTATTTATCGGCCCTAATGGCTTCAGAATTGGAGCCAAAAAATGTCACTTCCCTGGATTTTGGGGTACTGGCGATACCACCGCCTGACTCTCTGACACTAGGTGGTACCACCGCCCAGTCTGGTGGTACCACTGCTTGACAGAACTCTTGAAGACTGAGCTCTAACGGTATCACCACCTGATAGGCAGTACCACCGTTGGCAGGTAATAACTGCTGGTGGTACCACCACCCAAAGTACTTGGGAGATTGATTCCCAAGTGGTGTCGCGATCGGTTGTGATTTTAGGTGCTGAATGGGCTATTCAATCCAGCCCAATTCAGCCCTATTAAGGGCCTAGTTAGCCCCTAAGTGAGTTAGTAGGATTACCTCCCAATCCTAACTCAAATTACGGTCTAATTATAATAATTAAGACATTTAACAAAGCATTCTTGTTTCGGTATGTCAATTGTTCTTCCGACGAGCTTCCAGTGATCTTCCAATGAACTTTCGATGATCTCTCAGCAATGTTCTAGCAGACTTCCGGTAAGCTCCTGAACTTCATGACGATCTTCTTAGCGAGTTCCAATGAGCTTCTTTGGCAAGCTCCTAGACTTCTCAATTGGTTATGGCAAAACTTCGGACGAACGCCTTGACTTCCGACGAACTCTCGAACTCCCAACAAAATCTCGATCTTGACTCCGACACAACATTTGCTTTATGTCTTACCACTATCATAGTTAATCCTACACACTTTTCTCAATATATAAATTAGATCAAACAATTTACCAATTGATTTCATCATCAAAATCTGAGATTCAATAGGTGGTACCGCCCAGACTATGTTAAGCGATGGTACCACCCAGCACAGGTGGTGGTACCGCCAGTACCCTGAAAATCAGGGATGAGACACTTTTAGGCTCCAAGTTTGAATTCATTTGGAGCCTATAAATACCCCTCTCATCCCTACTCAGATTACACGTCAACTGAGTAAAAAGAAAGAAAAATGCTATTGTAATCTTGGAAGAGCTCCTCTCAAGCTCTAAGTGTTGGTGAAGTTTAAGAGAGGAGGTAATGAGGGTGTAAAGGTTCTCTCCTGAACCTATCAAAAGGAGAATCAAGTTGTAAGGGTAGTTGATCTTTGCCCATTGAAAGAAGATCAATATTGGAAGCTAGTGGCCTCCTTTTTGTTTATCAAAAGGAGAATCGAAATTACATGCCCTATAAGCCAATCACGTAAGTGATGACACATATGACTTCACACGTAGTCTTTTTGTTTATTATATTTTATCATGTATCACTTGATATTGTTTGTTGCATATATGCATATATATAATGTGATGTCCTTGGATCTGTGCAATGAGAATCGAATCGTGATGAGATCACAATAATGAGACCGATTCGCCTTTAAACATAGATCCTAAATAATCCCGGTTATAGGTTACTCGAGAGGGACATCGAGATAACCAAACAGACTAGAGTGTTGTATACCCGTCCATATGATGGATGCAGTTGGTCTCATAGCTGCTCGTGTGGGGACACTAGGAATACAATACAGGTGCTCATTGGAGAATGAGTTTACTAATTGATCCGCTTATGGAATGCTGGATGATTGATGATGCCTTATTGTCAAACAGTGATTCCGTAGTCCTAGTGGTGTATTTAGTCCATAGACATGAGACACTAAGGATGTCCTGTATGAGTGCTCCACTCTTTGATACTGGACTTATAGGTTTGGATGTCTCAGATCTAGTACAGTCGGTCATCGGGAGTGACAGTTAACCTTACGAGGGCTATTGAGTGTCGACAGAGGATCATCAACTCTCGGTGTTATGAGAGGAATATTGTTAGGACCGGAGTGGCACTAAGAGGGGGGGGTGAATTAGTGCAGCGGTAAAGAACAATAAACTTTCGACGATTTAAACACTTTCAGAAACTTCATACGATAAAAGCAACGTTTCGCTTGAAACCGTTTCGATTGCGTTTTAACTTGAAAGCATACGTAAGAAGGAGAC
>LVTN01002958.1:11697-23514 GCA_001649415.1 Musa itinerans
GAAAGAGGCGACGCGAACCGGGAATCGGATCGAGGGGTGGCAGAAACCGGGGTTTGTCGCTTTGGGCCGCGGGGCCCGTTGGGGAGCCGTATTGGTGTCTCCTAAGGACCACGTGGCTTCGGGGCACACAGATCCGCCCTCCGTCATCTTTATCCCACTTAAAATAATATTTAAATACTTTTTTTTTTCAAATCCCTTTTGGGGTGTCATTTTTTTGGGTTTTTTTGTGTGTTCCTCGAAAATATTATTTATTTTAATTATCAACAAAACCTTTAGGACCCCTTATCAACAAAAAACATATATATATAGATTAAATTGGAAGAAATTTCTTTGAGATATTCTAAGATTTTGATTATGATTTTTTTAAGTATTATGTTTTTTAATGGTCTCCCAGGGAGGTTTTAATTAGAAAGAACTTCCACCTAACTATGGTAGCGAATAATTATTAGATTTCCATAAAGAACTCTAATTATCATGGATTAAAAAATGTTTTTTTTATGTATTAGGCTTTTCAGATAATAATATATCTCCACTTATACCCGATACATTGCAAGAATCCGAGGAAGAAGCCCTTGTCATCATCACCATTGGATGAATGGGGCCATGCTTCGAATCATTGTGATGGGTGATGTTTAGGTGTTTGCCCGAACAAATTCCCCCTCCTTTTTCTTTTCCCCAATTACTTACTTTTCGTGCAATAATGTGTCGTGATATAAGAAATATCTACCAATTTTATTGCATTGCAAAGAGAGTCACCCATGTTCGTCAAATCCAATTCATTCACCAACGTAATTTGGCGGTAGTGCCAATCACATCGGATGGGCAACTCCATTGACTCTATCTTAATTACGAAAATAAATTACATGGACAAGTAGAATTAATGAAATAATAAATTATAGTGCATATTTAAAGAATTATTGTTCCCTTACGCTCAATGGGTTGAGTCAGGCTCTGACTCGACCATGGGCTCTTGGGGAATGGGTCGAGTCAGGCCGCGACCCAACCGCTGGTTCCTTGGATTTACATTTCACCTGAGCTAATATTTACCACAAGCTGCCGCAGGCCGATAATAGTGTGATGTCTTGGCAGACCCGGATCCGACTTGTAGCTCTTAAGCCCCCAAGCATCGGGAGCAGCCCAAAAAGGGTGCTCCTCCCACAACCCAAAACCATTAATGGACCAAACAGGTCCGGAGCTACTGCTCCGTTCCCCGTCGTCCGACCCGTATTGGGTGGGCGCATCCTCACCCTCCATCATCGATCCAACGGCCACGATGGGATCCGGGGAAATTTTCGAAATATGTACTTATACGTAGACATGGGGCGATACAGATCAGAGCAGGAGTTTTCCCATCGCGTACCCGTGTGTCTCGAGAACGTGGGACCCGTCACTGCGGTGACACTGAGGCCTACGGTGATAAAGTCAGGCATGAGAGACACGAGTGGGGAGAATACGTGAATACGAGACTGAAAAAGCGATGACTGGTTTCGGGGCAGGGGACGCGGTCATAAGCTGCCAACGGCCTTTGTGATGGTTAGATCTCAGCCCTTCGTCCCTTATCATAGCCCACTCGCTGCTCCTCTCTCCTCCTCTCGCTATCCTCCCATTGCTTCCGTTTCTAATCGCCTCCTCCTCTGTCTCTCTTATCTCCAATGGCGACCTTCGCTTCTTTGTCTCAGTAGACGGGCCAAAAAGGAAGAGCAAAGCCTCTTTTCTATCGGCGGAACGAACGCTGCTCTTGTGAATTCGTGGAGCCCTCTGTTCTTCCAGGTGCCTATTCATTCATGAGCTTGAGAATACTGCCATCGTAGTATTCGTCGAAAGTGTCGGGTGTTGTTTATTCTTGGTATTAGAACACCGACCTCCATTCATAGAAGTTAATGGGTTGGTGTTCAATACCTTTTATCTTTCCGAAACCCAACACATTAGTGGTCGAGGAATACTAATAAATTGACGATGCAGAGATAAGAGGAAGCGAGTGGAGCGGGGCGGCCGCATGGCACCCAAGGGCGGTCGAGGAAAGGGCAAGGGCGACAAGAAGAAGAAAGATGAGAAAGGTTAGGATTGTGGTTGCCGAGAGAAAATCTATTTTGAGCAGCTATTTTTGTTGTCATTAGTTTTCATTCTTGTCTGACGACTAACTCGTTGTTATTGTTGTCGTTGCTGCTCTGCTAGTTCTGCCTCTGGCTGTGGACATCACAGTAATGCTCCCGGATGAGTCTCATGTCATCCTCAAGGTCTGTGCATGTTCTTCTCATCTATATCTTTCTCCCTGTTGCCTAAGATAAAGACTCAGAGGAACAGACAGACAAAGTTACATGAAATCTTTGTGAAAAGGAAAAGAAATGAAGAAACTGGCATGCATGTGAGACACAACGGGAATAGAATTTACTGTTCTGTGAGTAAAATTTAAGAAAGGTTGCATCCAGGAAGGAGCCATGGGAGGCAATGTTTTCCTCGGGTGTCCATGGCTTTTGATTCCCCTGGGAGTAATAGCAGTACTTGCTCTCTACCTCTGCTGACATGATTACTATGGTCCCTCATGAATACATTAGTTTGGTGGGGAACAAAATCAACCTCCTGCAGTTCCATGAATGCAAGTTCCCAGCATTTAATGAGAACTGGCGCAGAACTGCTTGTTGCATCACAAGGGATGACTCATGAAGGGGGATGTCCATTCTTTTGGATTCTGTTCAATGATTGAAGCTTCTCTTTCCCATTTTAGGTTCAGAGTGTATATCTCCTCATTCCTCATCCTAATCTGGCAAAACCATGACAGTGATGATGGTCTTCACCATGAAAAGCAATCTACAAGCTTTTCTTGTGCTGGTTCCTTTGTTTCTGCTATAACTCGTCAGTGGAAATTTGCAGGGGATATCGACCGACAAGATCATCGATGTGCGGCGGCTGCTCTGCGTCAACACCCTTGCGTGCCATATCACCAATTACTCCCTCTCCCATGAGGTACACATGACCTCCCTAACCCCTTTGCTTCTGGAGTTGTGCTACTTTCTCTTCTTGACTAAGTTTAAGCAATGGAGAATTAAGAGAAAAGGAAAGGTTGGAATTAGATTGTCCACTCTGAACAAGGATAGGGACTTCAGAAATCGAATGGTTGATGAGTTCTTAGGATGAGGGTGACATGATCAAGCAAGCCAAGAAGGATTGACCTGTGGCTCGCAAGTTGTGGCGATGTCGCACTTGGAAAAACTGGGTGTACCGACGAGCCTTCGTCGGTAGGACGGTGAGGTTTAGTCGCATTTAGCTGAGGTTTGGGTGGAGAAGAGAAACACTTCGTTCTCCGATGTTGACGTTCATCGAGAAACACACCCATCTCCACCTTCCAACTCCTTTGTCTTTGGTTTTCAGGGAAACATCAGTTAAAACCTTTTATATTATTATATGTATCTTTGTTGAAATAATTAGATGATATACAAATAAACTTCTGCTCTACAAAACAATAATAATTTATAAACATTTTTGGCCTTTTATTTCAGGTAAGAGGTTCGAGATTGAAAGACTTCGTCGATGTCACGGTGCTGAAACCATGCACTCTCACTCTGGTTGAAGGTAAACATGAAATAAGTATTGATAGGAAAAAAAATTATATTATCAATCAAAAATATTATTTTTTTATTCTCTCAAATTTTGTATTGATGAGTCTCTTGTGCATATGTTTTTCTATATTCATTAATAGGGTATTTGTACTTATAAATTTAAAATAATGAAAAATGGTATATATATATATATATATATATTGTTAGGATCAATATTTTTTTATTCTCTCAAATTTTGTATTGATGAGAGTCTCGTGCATATGTTTTTTTATATTCATTAATAGGGTATTTGTACTTATATATATATATACACACACAAAAAAAAATAGCGAAGTATGCAAATGCTAATTTTTACGGGGATATATATGTTATTTTACTAAATACAAGTGTTTTGTTGAAATTTTCTTGCGGGAGAAGAGGACTACGACGAAGAGCGTGCGGTGGCGCACGTGCGGCGCCTCCTCGACCTCCTCTCCACCACCACCTGCTTCGGTCCTCCGCCGCCTCCGACTCCGCAGCCAACGTCGCCCAAAGATGCCCCGTCTGAGTCAGCCTCCGCTGCGGTCTCCAAGGTCCGCAACAAAAGCGGCGGTGCCGGAGCCGGCGGGAACCGGAAGAGCCCGCCGGATGACCAGGGCCAGTCCCAGCCGAAGTCGCCGTCACAGTCGCTGGCGGCGGCGGCTAAGGATTCGACGGCAGACCTAGAGGCGGAGATGAGCGGGGCGTGCCCTCGGCTCGGGGCCTTCTACGAGTTCTTCTCCCTCGCCAATCTCACCCCTCCCATCCAGTGTGAGTCCAATCTTACCCTTCCCTCTCTTTTCGATCATGTTTCTCCTGAATCTTGGTCGAGAATTTCGCTTGGATCCTGAATCTTACCCTGTTTTCTTTATCGATTCGTCTGCTGCAGTTATGAGACGAACAACGAATCTTAGGCAAGATGAGCGTCCATCCGACGATCATCTCTTCTTTCTCGAAGTAGGTCTTACTATATTCTTTTTAACGTTTTATCCGTGAATCTTATCGCTAATTGTTTCTTTTGGCTGATACTGGATCTGAAATTGAAGGTGAAGCTATGCAATGGGAAGCTTGTGATCGTCGAGGCATGCTCCAGGGGATTTTACAGTCTTGGGAAGCAATGCTTGCTTTGCCACAATCTTGTCGATCTCCTGAGACATCTCAGTAGAGCATTTAATAATGTCGGCCTCCAATTCTTGCTATGTTTCGTTTCTTACATTAAATCTTTTGCTATTTCAGAAATTGTTGGAAGTAACAAACCTACAACATTTTGATTTCGATATTTTTCAGCATTAATTTTTTTTTTGTGGCATTATGCCTTTGTTGCTAAGTTCTAGCAAGTGCTCAACTCTGGACTGTGTGGTTTACAGGCTTATGAAGATCTCATGAAAGCCTTCATGGAACGGAACAAGGTTGGTTTGTTCTTGTTTAGTGTGGTGGATTCAGGAGCTTCTAATATGTTTCCATGTGGTTGATTCTTACTGATGTTTGCTTAGTTATTCCTTATTTCCTTCTTTGGCTGAAACTATGAGCTTATTGGTGTTCCTTGTTGACACTTAGTGTTGAAAATGAACTAGTTTTTTTATAATGACAACTTGCTTCTGTGATTAATATGGATCATCTTTGGCTACTCTATAACTTCTGCATTCTCTTCATGCTTAATCTGAAATATTTGATCATGTGCATCCTGACAAATCAAGTGAATCTTACAGAATGTCCAACTTATAATATCACAGGATTTTTTAGATCAAGTTCTGATTCATTAGTGTTTCCTTTCTTAGGCCAAAGTAGCATGTCTTAGTTGGAAACCTTTTCAGTTGCTTAAAAAAGAAGAAAGCTAGGGCCGATATGTGTTTGCTTACTTAAAAAGAAAGTTGCAAACAAAATTCTTTGGTGTTGTGTTTCTTGATTCTGTATTGTAGTCATGAGCTCCTTGGTTCAATCTTGTAGGTATATTAGTTTAATTTGCTTAGAATGTGTCATTTTATTCATTTCCACATCTAAATCTTGGGCTTGTGCATATCTTTGTTGTGGTACAGTCTAGCTAGTTGGTTGTTGAATGCATTCGGTTGACTAAGAGTGCCCTATTATTTGCAGTTTGGAAACCTGCCTTATGGATTTCGTGCAAACACATGGCTTGTGCCTCCAGTTGCTGCTCAGTCACCAGTCACATTTCCTTCCCTTCCTGCTGAGGATGAAACTTGGGGAGGCAATGGAGGTGGTTGGTTTCAGGACAGTAGAAGTGATATGATGCCTTGGGCAAATGAGTTCCTTTTTCTTAAGTCCATGCCATGTAAGACAGCAGAAGAGAGACAAATCCGGGACAGAAGAGCTTTCCTGCTTCATATCCTATTTGTAGATGTTGCAATACTAAGAGCTGTTGCAGCTGTAAAGCAAGTTATGGATGAAAGAAAAAATGCAGCTACAGTCGGGGTAGATGAAATCTTGCAGTTTGAGACAGTGGGGGATTTTAGCATCACTGTCACTAAAGATGCTTCAGATGCAAGCTGTAAGGTGGATACAAAGATTGATGGAAGTAAAACAAGTGGTATTGATGCCAAACATCTCACTGAGAGGAACTTGCTAAAAGGAATCACATCAGATGAAAATACAGCAGCTCATGTATGGAATTTTGATCTTTTAAAGAAACCCTACCACAAAAGTGTCTTGTCTTTGTTGTTATGTCTTGTTTTATATGTTTAACGTCAGTTGACAAATTTGTGGCTTGACATTAGTTTCTGTTTTTTATATTTTTATTGTTAGTGAACAAATTTGTGGCTTTCAACCGCAGGATATCGCCATGTTGGGGGTTCTTAGTGTGCGATACTGTGGTTATATCGCTGTTGTGAAAGTCAAGCATCATGAGAAAAGCGAACTGGATTTACCTTTGCAAGGTGTTGAAATTAAGGATCATCCTGAAGGGGGTGCAAATGCTTTGAACGTTAGCAGGTAAATAGCCACAATTACATACTCTGATTTCATTCATATAAAATAGTTTTTGCATACTTCATTTCGTTGAAGATATTATTTGTTATTCCAGTCTGAGAATGCTACTTCACAAAAGCCATACACCAAGAGAGAAAAGATTATATAATCATCTACAGAGTTCAAGGCATGAGGAACTCTCTGCAGCAAAAAAGATTGTGGAGAAATTGTTGAAGGATAGCCTAGTGAAGCTTGAGGAGGAGGAAGCTGAATGCAATGTTTCAGTAAGATGGGAACTGGGAGCTTGTTGGATACAGCATTTGCAGGATCAGAATAATGGTGACAAAGACAAGAAACAGGCTGGTGAAAAAGACAAAAAACAAATTACGACGAAGACAAAAAGTGAGATAAGAGTTGAAGGCCTTGGGAAGCCTCTTAAAATTCTTAAAAACCCAAAAAAGAAACCAGATTCTGATGAAGAAAAGACTTTAACCATTGACAGGAAATCATCTGATGAGATGCATGAAAAACAGAATACAAAGTTGCCTATCAAGGAACCTAAGGTAGAAAGCAAAGAAACTGAGAATTCTTGCAAGCTCAAAGATTTGTTGACTGAACCTGTATATACAAGGTTGCTAGAATCTAATACTGGACTTCATTTGAAGGTATGCACAAGTCACATGAATATATGCAGGTTATGCCTTATTTCAGGTGTATGTTCTGATTTTTCTACTGCTATCTCAGGTGTTGATTGTCAGTTGCAAATTCATGTCTTACTATTACAGAATTAGTAACTTTGTTTGTTTATTCTAAAGTTTCAGTTCTGTTGTACATATGTACACTTATCTGGGCTATGTATCATTAGTTAATTCCTGTCTATATCACAATTACTACTAAATAACATGTAAATTTATTGTCTGTGTGTGTATCATCTTAACTTACATAGAAACATATATTAAGATTACAATTAATTTGAAGATGAGAAGCTGATCTATTCTCATGATCAGTCTCCACAGGAATTAACTGAGATGGCAATGAGATATTATGATGAAGTTGCTCTCCCAAAGTTGGTATGCCTGAGTACAATTTTTTCATATTTAATTCATTATTTTCTGTTTTAGTATGGAATGATGGTTAATGAGTATTATTTGTACCTTGGCATGTATTCAGGTCTCAGATTTTGGGTCATTGGAGCTATCACCTGTTGATGGTCGTACTCTAACTGATTTCATGCATACAAGAGGTCTAAGAATACGCTCTCTTGGGCAAGTTGTGAGTCACCTTTAGCTTGAAGAGGCTGAATATATCTTTACTTTCACAAAGTATTTTTCCTAATTATATTAAATGCAATATTATGTACAATATCTGTCAGGTCAAGCTTTCAGAGAAGCTGTCTCATGTTCAGTCACTCTGTATTCATGAGATGATAGTAAGGGCTTTTAAGCATGTTGTACGAGCTGTGATTGCTTCTGTTTCTGATACTGGAGATTTATCTATATTGATGGCTGCAACACTTAACATGCTCCTTGGGCTTCCTGATTCTGATGTTTCACATTCTGCTATACGTGTGCACTTTCTAGTCTGGAGATGGCTTGAAGTATTTCTAAGAAAGCGATATAACTGGGAACTTACAATCTCAAACTATAATGATATAAGAAAATATGCTATTTTAAGAGGGCTATGTCACAAGGTAATGATCATTTTTCATTTCTGTAAATGATATTTAATTTTCCTTTCATCTTACATGTTCAATTTTCTTAGGTGGGAATTGAATTGGCACCCAGAGACTTTGATATGGATTCAAATTTCCCCTTTGACAAATCAGATATCATCAGCCTTGTACCTGTGCACAAGGTAAAGCTGCTAAGATGGTCTTATTTGAAATATGGTATCTACCATAATGTATCTTACATTCTTAGTGCTTTTGAATCCTTTGCAGCAAGTTGCATGCTCATCTGCAGATGCACGACAACTTCTAGAGTCTTCGAAAATGGCACTTGATAAGGGTAAACTTGAAGACGCAGTCAACTATGGAACAAAGGTAATTCGTCATAAGATACTGTACAGGTTAACTTCTTTGTAAAGACCTTTTTTCTCTTTCATTTGCTTTTGGTATGAAGGTGTAGTTGGATGCAGGCTCTGGCAAAATTAATTGCAGTCTGTGGTCCTTATAATCGGATGACTGCTGGAGCCTACAGTCTTTTAGCTGTTGTTCTCTACCATACTGGTGACCTTAATTAGGTAGCTTTCAGATATTTGTGTCACTGAAGGCCATGGTTCTTATGATATGGACTTATGGAGTATCTTACGATCTGTTATGTGCCATGGTTCTCTCTTTTCTGATATCTTAAAAGGAACCTTGTTAAATGGTCTATTTGAGTAAAATTGAGCAGATCAATTATGTTTTTACCAATCCAATGTCAAAAATACACCATTATGGACAATTTAAATTTGCCAAGTCCAACGATCTGAAATTTGGAGAATTGTAATGTAAAGTTTGTGTCATGGGTGATTATGTTCCGAGTGATTGAAACCGTTTTTTGTAATTCATATTTCATAATATTGACATGTAATTCTGTTGGAAATTTAGTTGGTAGCTAATTTATGCCTTGAATAAGTGCATGCAGGACCATTAGTGGGTCATGAGGTTGAAACAGATCAAAGAGCGATAAACCACAGTTCAATATTTTAATACAGCATTTGTGTTCCTGACTTGTGTCCTCTTTTAGTAGATCAATGTCTAATTCTAATTGGATTTATCTGTTTTTTAATGGCTTTTGCAAAGATCTGAATCGAGTTAAACCATGAAACAGTATTCTACCACTATGGTTTCTTACGCTAAGATGAATATTATAATATGCTATATGGTGTTTTTTACTATTTAAAATTTTATATATCACTTCAATTATTAGGGATGACTTTTAGGAACTTTCTGTTATAAATTTTGAACCTGTGCTCCTGTCTTTGGCTGGGATTATACTAAATTATTGCAACTTTTAGGCCACAACTTATCAGCAGAAGGCATTGGACATAAATGAGAGGGAGCTTGGATTGGATCATCCAGATACAATGAAGAGCTACGGCGACCTAGCTGTTTTTTACTACAGGCTTCAACATACTGAATTGGCTCTAAAGTAACTTCAATTCTTATTTGTTGTAGTATCAAATCTTAGATAGTGTTCTTTTGATTGGGAATTCTAATATCTTGAATTATTAGATATTCCATCTTTTGTTTTTATAATGACTTGAACATTGGTACTGTCTTATAAGATATTATTGCAGTATAATATATTAGGATTCGAGGAGATATAAACTTAGAATTAGTGCCTCTTCTAGATAGAAAAAAAGAAGAAGACTTCTGGCAGGTAACGGTCAAAAATTTTTAACTAGGTTATTTGCATGAAATGATCTTGATGAATTAATACATAAAAGTAGAAATTTTAGTCTTGAATTCTAGATTACCAAACTAAAAAGATGGTTTCACTTAAAACAACATTCTTAGCATAATACTTGTAAAGTTAAGGAGAAGCCTTTCTTCTACTATAAGCATTGAAAAGAAGTTTGTAAGTTATTCAGCATGAATGCAATGATTGAGATATTTGTACAATTTGTTCATTGTATATCATGCTTCCCAGCACATGTAAAAAATGTCTACATGTCAGAAGCTATTTAATAATGTAAATCTTCTAACTATGACAAAGAAAGCTTTATGATATTAATTAGTGAAGGATAGAGCTTTAAACATACAGAGTTTGTCATAGGAGTACCATGGCAACAAAGTATTTAGAAAAAATTGCATCTATATCTTTTCTTATGTTATTCTTTAAAAGCTTAAAGAGTGACAAATGGTTTATCAAACTTATCAGCATTGTAAAAATTCAGGTTCCTCCAGTCCACTGTGACCATCTTATGAGAGAGAAAGAACACATCGGAATTTTGGTTGGAGAAAGAAG
The DNA here is from genome assembly GCA_001649415.1 of Musa itinerans. Taxonomy (NCBI): domain Eukaryota; kingdom Viridiplantae; phylum Streptophyta; class Magnoliopsida; order Zingiberales; family Musaceae; genus Musa; species Musa itinerans. Next base: position 22,148 of record LVTN01002958.1, read on the forward strand.
ATAGCTCCATTAATATCACATGATTAGTTATAACATGGATTTATTAGCCAAATGGTGAAGAGGAAACTTAAAAATTTTAACACTTAGTCTTGTGGAAGGAGATTGAATAGGTTCTTGTCATAGGCTTGTCAAGAGACCAGACAAATTTCATAAAGTTTCTCCCATTTTTCTCAGTCTAGTCGGGGAATAAATTTTTATGGCCGTTGACAAAGGCCATTGTTCTATTTTAGTCTCATGTGTGACATGTCTTGAGTGTTTTCTCTGTTTGGTCATTGCTCATTTTTAGCTTGTGTTTTGAAGCACTGAGGTTTATATTCTTGATGTGTTATCATGAGGGTTGGTTGATATGACCGGTTAAACAGAGAATTTTTTTTTTACAGGCCAATGCAAAACTTAATATTAAAGCTTCCATGACACATATCTGTCTTATGGTTTTGGTTATGTCTACTCTATTATTATGCATATTAGCTAAAATATGCAAAGATGGCATTTTCTTCGTTTTTTTGCCACAAAGAATGCAGCTTAATTTGAGAACAATGGCTTTCTAGATTTAACTTTAATATTTACTTCGTACCTGAAAATTAATGTGTGCATAAAAAGTTGAAGAACAGAAACTAACAAAAATTAAGCTTCTTACTTTCCAGGTTAGTATTGTTATGTTTTGGTGTTTGTATTGGAAATAATAAGCCAGGACCATGCTTCCATTATATGTTATTTACCATCACCCTTAATTTTTCTCCTGTTACTTGTTAATCAGGTATGTGAAACGTGCGTTGTATCTTTTGCATCTTACTTGTGGACCATCTCATCCAAACACAGCTGCTACATATATTAATGTGGCTATGATGGAGGAAGGCCTGGGAAATATACATGTGGCACTTAGATATCTTCATAAAGCTTTGAAATGCAATCAGAAGTTGCTTGGTCCTGACCACATTCAGGTTTGTTTTTGTTCTCAAATTCTGTTTCTTCTTGTGTCTTTTTATTTCTGAAGTAGTCATAGCATTCTTTTAAGATAAGCAGCTGATGCTTATTGTAGTTCGGTGTTAGAAATCATAAATTATTACAATAATTGGTTAATGAAGTCCCACAGAAACATTATTAATTACTTTGAGATGATAAGGCATGTATTACAGAGTGACTTCTAGCTAGTTCACCCCTAATCTGCTCACCTAGTGACCTGGATAATTAGGTGATCTAGAACCCCTTAACTATTGACCTTCTGCAGTATGGGAGAGGGCTTTGCCAAAGAAGTATAAGTTAGCAGGTTCAACTTTCAGCAATCCATATAAATTAGAAGGAGCATCATTGGCCTGTTATCAAGGGGTTCAGTTATATGCGTCATTTCACAATCTCTGGAACCCATT
>LVTN01002959.1:6230-26850 GCA_001649415.1 Musa itinerans
TATGTTCAGATGAACTCAGATTTGTAAATTTTTGAGTTCCTAACAGGAAGTTACAACAAATAGAGTAAAGGAAGGTCAGAATTGATCATCTCTGTTTTGCAGAAATGATAGAATCATTTTAAACAGATGTTTTAGAAGGCAAACGTACTTCAAAATTTCCAAATTAGTTGTCTGAAGAAAGATACGCAAATCTAGTTTCCAAATAACTAAGTTTTGCATGATTTAGAATTTTAACTAGAGAATTATGAGCAATTTAGTAACGAAAGGTCAGAAGCTGTAGTATCTGTTTTACCGAATACATGATGTCTTTTCATTCATATGATTCGATAGGTAAATTTACTCCAAATCTTTCAATTATTAGATCGAATGAAAGCTCTATAAGTCTTCTTTCGTATGAAAGAGGTTTTTCTTCAATCCAAATTTGGTGCAAAAATTTATTGCCACACGTGAAAGGTCAAAATATGAAAAATTCCAGATTTAACATTTGATGTATAAACGGCATAGATATCTTACATGCAGCCACAATCTTCCAATTTTCTCAAAATCAAGGTGAAAACAAAGATCAAAATTTATCTCTAGGATGGGTTAGAACAAATAAACTGAATTGTTAAAGTACTATATGAGCATTTTTTATGATAGATAATAAAAAAAATCCTCATATTTATAAATAAGTCCTTATAAATTTTTAAAAATGAAGGATGTTATAGGCATAGTCTCGGAGACTATGCTACTGACGGTTCCACTGGTTGGGTCATTGTTTGGGCCTTTCACTTAGCCCAACATAGCCAATACTTAGGCTCAATTGGCCCCTAATTGAGTTGGCCTAATTACAATCCAATTATGCCTAAAACATACTTCGATCTAGACAATTATTACAAAGCTAAATCAAATGTTGTCTGACATGTCATTGGTTCAACGACGCCTCGTCCAATTCTTCGGTGCATCGTCCTTTCTTGTGGCTTATTGCCCAATCGGCCAGTTGACCTCTACAACTCTGATTTCCTTGGCGTAATTTTCTCTTTTCTTGGCCCAATGCCTGATCCCATGGCCCGAGGCCTTTTGTCGATGCATCGACCGATACTCCGGCTCGATGTCCAATCTTCTAACATGTTTCACTTCGGCCCAACATGATTCTTCTTACCTTAATTGTCTCTCCCTAATTGAAGCTTCCTGTGTCACTCAAAATGCAGCTAAGATAAACACTATCAATCGGTTTCATCATCAAAATCCAAGATTCAACAATCTCCCCCTTTTTACGATGACAACCAATTGATGATGAAGTTAACCTTAACTCCCTCTATCAATATGCCATATTGATAGAACCTTAAATTCAAATTGAATTCAAGTCAAAGCAAATTTAATCATGAATATTTGTATCACATTATATGCAATAGAACCTTAAATTCAAATTGAATTTAATTCAATGCAAATTTAATCATGAATATTTGTATCACATTATATGCATATCATTGCATTGCATGCGTCATTATCATAAATTTTGCATACATCATTGTAAATATTTCAAATCATTATGGTATCAAAATATCAAAGTATATTACATCCTACCATATATGATTCTCATATCATCATATCTTCTCCCCCTTTGTCATCAACAAAAAGGAGAAGTGCAACTATCAAGTTTTAGAGATATGAAACCTTAGCTATTTAGTAAATTTTTCATCACTTTAGAACATTCAAACTAGTGAGTTTCTTTCTTCCCTTTGGAGAAGTGCAAGATAGCTTGTTTTTGCATTTTCTTGAAGTGTGCAAACTAGCAAGTTTTTCTTCCTTTTGCAATGTGCAAGTTTCCAAATTTTGCATCTTGAGCTAGCAATTTTTTAAATGTACAACATAGCATGTTTTTGCATCTTCTTGAAATGTGTAACTTAGCAAACATTGCTTCTCTTGAGATTTGCAAGATAGTACTTCTTGCTTCTCTCTTGAGATGAACAAGCTAGCAAGTTTGCCTCTCTTTGCAATGTGCACACTAGCATGATTTGCTTTTTCTTGAATTGTGCTAGGTAGCAAATTTAGGTTCTCTTTTGAGATATGCACACTAGTAATTCTTTCTCCCCCTTTGTCATTGGCAAAAAGAGGAGAATAACAATATAATAGTGCAATTCATTTCCCTTTACATCAATTTTCAAATCATCACATAAAGGATAATAAGAAAAGTTTGGTGATGAGATATACTTGCATAGTAAAAATTATATCATGAAAGAAGATCATATGAATACCAAAAGACATGATTCATTTTCATAAATATTCTCTTTAATAAAATGCAAGAAATTATTCGAGAATAAAAAGTGAGGAATCTTGATTCATATCAAGAAACTATCAAGTTTTGATTCCAAGAAATCAAGATCGATCATGATATAGATAAAAACATTCCTATAGCAAAAAGGAGTCATGAGAGAACACATAAAGGATCTCGATATATGTATAATATATCTCAATTCATTATGTATCATAAAAAAAAAATATAATTCTAAAAAATCATGATTCATTTGGATAATTCTCCTTTTAAGTAATTAGAAAAAAGAAACATGGGAGTTCAAACACAAGATCTTGATTCATAGAAAAATCTTATGTATCAAATATCGAGAAATCAAGATCATAGATAAAAAATAAATCTTAACCCATAAAGTTTTCTTGTATGAAATGCTAAGTCATCATCCTTATCACGTTGAGCATGATACTAAATCAATAAATTTTTAAATCAACATTACTTGGGTATGCATGATACCAAAACATGGTTTCAAGTCTTCAACATATAACATACATAATTTCAAACCATTACAAACCATTATCAAGGCCATAGTTTGTTTGTATAAGTCTCTTTTTTAGTAAATGGTAAGAAGAAATCATCAAAGATAGAAAGTATTTTGATTCTCATAAAAGATAGCTCAAGTAGAGAAATCAAAAGAAAGTTCATGATTCGATTGAAAATTTTTCATTCAAATTCAAATCATCAAAATCACTCTTAGGAAAATTCAATGAAGGCAACATAAATAGATTCACACGAGAACTTGATTCATGCATAATGTCTCAATTTATCATGAATCATAAAAAACAATTTAGAGTATCAAGTGAAGGAATCATGATTCGTGTGACAAAAAGATTATCGATTCGTGTATTTAAACCATTATTACTTCAACTTATCATGCATAGTTTCAAAATGTAAAATTATCAAATATAGATACAACAATTTATTTTCAAAATGCATTCCCTTTTAGTTGTTTCAATTTCAGTGATTTGATTTCATACAAACATATCCTTGTCTTTTTTTTTTTGCCAAATCAAAATGTATATCATCATTTAGAATGAAAGTGCAATATTTATCACAAAAATCATCAAGATCAATAAATCACAAAAATCATCATGTATAACTTCAAAATCTCATGCATAGAATAAAATCATCAAGCATTGTACCAAAACTTTTAATATTTTCATTACATCTTTATACATCATTAAATCATCAAAATTGATTTCATCAAACATAAAGCATTTTCAAAATTATTTTGTTTATTATAGTAATGCATTTTCTTTTTAAGTGAATCTAACTTTTCATGCTTAGTGCTAGGAATTAACATGCAATTGTCATGCTTAAATTTTATTTTTTTTTTAAATCACTTAGAAAAAGAAGCATGATATATTTTTTTTATAATTTTTTTTATTTTTTACTAACTAATTTAAACGTAACTCATGAAAAAGCATTAAGTAATTTCAAAATAAAGTAAAGGAGTTTCGTTTGAGTTATTTACCTCATTGTCGAGAGTCACCAAAGCAAAGTTCGCCAATTCATCATCATTGGTTTACTCCTCGTCTTCGAATGCACTTGTTTCGTCCCAAGTTGTCATGATTGCTTTCTTGTTCTTTGGCAACATTTTCTTTTTAAGTTCATTTTTATTCTTAGTTTCATGTTTTATAAATTTACTTGTGAGAAGTTCTGTCATCATCACTTGAGCTTTCCCTCGAGTGGTCTTCTTGAGTTCTAAGTGCCCAATCCTTCCTATTATTTGAAAGGTTGTTCTCAAGTTTATTATGTGCCTTGCACGTCATTTCATAGGTTATTAATGACTCGATAAGTTCTCTAAGAGCAAGGTTGTTTAGGTTCTTTGCTTCTTGTATTGTCATTACTTTAGAATCCCAATTTTTAGGAAGAGAATGTAAAACTTTTTTCACAAGTTCAAGATTCAAAAAATATTTGCCAAAAGCTTTCAAATTATTGATGACATCTATAAAATGAGTGTACATGTCAACAATAGTTTCACTTCTTTTCATATAAAATAATTTAAAATCATGCATTAAAAGATTAATCTTCGAATCTTTAACTCTACGAGTGCCTTCGTGTGTGATTTCAAGTATATGCCAAATATCGAAAACTGTTTCACAAATAGACATTCGATTGAACTCATTTTTATTTAAAGTACAAAATAAGGCATTCAAAGCCTTGGCATTTAAAGAGAAAGTCTTCTTTTCCAAATCATTACAATCATTCATTAGACGAGAAGACTTTTGAAAGCCATTTTCCATAATACTCCATAAATTTAAATCCAAAGAAAGCAAGAAAACTCTCATTCGAGTTTTCCAATATGTGTAGTCCGTCCCGTTGAACATAAGAGGACTAATGATAGAGTGACTCTCTTGAAAGTTGAAAAGAGTCATTTCTCTTAGTTGGTAAACCAAACAAAAAAAAAATGTGCCTTTGATACCAACTATTAGGATCGAGTTGGCACTAAGAGGGGGGTTGAATTAGTGCAGTGGATAAAAATCACATCGAATCAAAAATCTTCGTACAATGAAAAACTATTTCAGAAAGTGTTAACTTGAAAGCATATTCATAAGGTAGTGAAAGTAATAATTCAGTTTGCAATTAAAGTAAAGAGCAAAATAGAAATGCAAACCAAATTTTTATAATGGTTCGATCGTCATGACCTACATCCACTCCCGATTCCTCTTCACTCAAGGCCACCGACTTCCACTACCAATCTTCTTTCGATTAGCGAAGATCAACTACCCTTTTACACCCCTCTTCTCCTTTTCATAGGTTTAGGAGACAACCTTTAACAAGACTCACTCCTCCCTAAATAGAATTATAAACTTTAGGACTAGAGGAGGAGATTTCTCAAGTGATTGCTACAGCATTTTCTCACTTTTAAGTTCCCTATACTTATGTGTGTTAATCAAGGATGAGAGGGGTATTTATAGGCCTTAAGTGGATTCAAACTTGGAGCCTAAAAGTGTCTCATCCCCAATTTTTGGGGTACTAGCGGTACCATCGCCTATGCTGGGCGGTACCACCGCCTATAGCACTAACACTAGGTGATACCACCGCCTGACATAGTCTTAGAGACTGTGCCACCGATGGTTTAACCTATTTGGTTATTGTTTGGGCCTTTCACTTGGCCCAACATAGCTTATACTTGGGCCCAATTGGTCCCTAATTGAGTTGACCCAATTCTAACCCAATTACACCTAAAACCTACTTTAATCTAGACCATTATTATAAAGCTAAATCAAATGTTGTCTGACATATCATTGGTTCATTGACGCCTCATCCAATTCTTCGACGCATCATCCTCTCTTGCGGCCTATTGTCCAATCGGCTAGTTGACCTCTGCAACTCTGATTTACTTGGTGTAATTTCCACTCTTGTTAGCCCGATGCCCTATCCCATGGCCCGAGGCCTTTTGTCGATACGTCGACCGATCCTCCGGCTTGACGTCCAATCTTGTAACATGTTTTACTACGGCCTAACATGATTCTTCCTGCCTTAATTGTCTCTCCTTGATCGAAGCTTCCTGCGTCACTTAAAACGTAGATTAGATAAACACGATCAATCGGTTTCATCATTAAAATCTGAGATTCAACAGATATCCCTCTCGAGTAACCTATGACCGGGATTATTTAGGGTTTGTGTTGAAAGGTGAATCGGTCTCATTATCGTGATCTCATAACGATCTAATTCTCATTGCACCGATCCATGGACATCACAATATATGTAGCATATGAGATAAAGTGATAAAATGTCAAATAAATAATAAGCAAAAAGAGTGCGTATCATGTCACACATGCCATCACTCACGTGATTGGCTTGCAGGGCACCTATGACTAGTACATATGACATAGAGATATCACCAGTGACCTGAGGATGTGGTATGATTGGTCGAGTCCCTCGAGGGCATTATTGAATCTTGGATTTTGATGATAAAATCAATTGATGAAGTTATGAACTAATATGCATTTAAGATAAGTGACACAAGAAAAACTTTGATTACGGACTTGAATTATGTAAGTAGAATCTAACGTTGGACCGGAGAGCATCATGTAGGATGATTGGTCGACGTGCCAAAGGATAGACTTTGTGCCATGAGTTTAAGCATCGAGCTAGAAGAATCGAGCATTGCGCCAAGATGATCAAGTGTTACAGGAAGTCAACATGCCAATTGGGCAATATACCGAATGAGAGGATGATATGCTGAAGGATCGGACGAAATGCCATATGTATCAATATTGAATCTTAGATTTTGATGATGAAACCAATTGATAGTGTTTATCTGATATGCACTTTGAGTGATGCAAGAAGCTTCGGTTAGGGAGAGACAATTAAAAGTAGGAAGAATCATGTTGGGCCAGAGTGGAACATGTCAAAAGATTAGACGTTGAGCCGGAGGATCGGTCAACGTATCGACAGAAGGCTTCGGGCCATGAGTTCAGGCATCGGGCTTAGAAGAATGGAAATTGCGCCAAGGATATCAGAGTTGTGGAGGTTAACAAGCCGATTGAGCAATAGGCCACAAGAGAGGATAATTCGTCGAAGATTGAAATGAAGCACCGATGAACCAATGACATGCCAGACAACATTTGATTAGATTTCTAAAATTGTCTAGATCAAAGTAGGTTTTAAGTGTGTAGGATTAACTATGATAATGATCAAAGCATAAAGCAAAATAAAGTCCCGGAGTCAAGAACGAGATTTCATTGGGAGTTCGAGAGTTCATCGGAAGTCCAGACGTTCATCAGAAGTTCTATTGGAATTGACCAAAAAGTCCAGGAGCTTGCCAAAGAAGCTCATTAGAACTCGCCAAGAAGATCGTCGTGAAGTTTGGGAGCTTGCCGGGAGTCCATTGGAACATTATCGAGAGATCGTCGGAAGTTCGCTGGAAGATCACCGAAAGAAACCTAGACTAACCAGACTTGATTTGCTTAGTGTATGTCTTAAAATTGGTAGTTAATATATAATTGGGTTGGAATTAGGCAAACTAAATTAGGGGCCAATTGGGCCAAGTGAAAGGCCCAAATAGTGACCCAATAGGTGGCACCGTCGGTGGCTCAATCTACGAAGCACAATCTCCGAGACTATGTTAGGTAGTGGTACCACCAGACTAGGCGATGATACCACCCAAACACAGTCTTCTAGGCGATGGTATTGCCAAACTAGGTAGTGGTATCACCCAATGTTAGTGTTACAGGCGGTGGTACCGCCCAACATAGACGGTGGTATCGCCAGGACCCGGGAAACCCAAGATGAGACACTTTTAGGCTCTAAGTTTGAATCTACTTGAGGCCTATAAATACCCCTCTTATCCCTGGTTAACAAATATAATAATTGAGAGCAAAAAAGTAAAAAAGCACTATTGTAACCTTGTGAGAACTCCTCTCAAGCTCTAAGTGTCAATGTGGTTTAAGAGAGAGTAAGTGGGGGTGTAAAGGTCTCTCCTGAACCTGTCAAAAGGAGAATCAAGTGTAAAAGGGTAATTGATCTTTGCTCATTAAAGGAAGATTTGTAGTGGAAGCCGGTGGCCTCGACGGAGAAGGAATCAGAAGTGGATGTAGGTCATAGTGACCGAACTACTATAAATCGGTTTGCATTTTTTTTTGAGTAATTTACCTTTATTGCAAACTGCTTTACCTTCTTATTGCTTTCACTACACTCCTATATGCTTTCAAGTTAATATGTTTTCGAAACGGGTTTAATCGAAATGAAATTTTGAACCGACGATGTTTTTATTCGCTGCACTAATTCACCCCCCTCTTAGTACTAACTCGATCCTAATAGTTCGTATCAGAGCCACGTTTTTCTCGTTTGGTTTAACACCCAAGAGAAATGGCTCTTTTTAGATTTCAAGAGGGACTTTCTATCATTCGTCCTCTTATGTTCAATGGGACAAACTACACATATTGGAAAACTCGAATGAGAGTTTTCTTGCTTTCTATTGATTTAAATTTATAAAATATTATCGAAAATGAATTTCAAAAGTCTTTTACTCTGATGAACAAATGGAATGATTTGGAGAAGAAAACTTTTTTTTTTAATGCTAGAGCTATGAACGCTCTATTTTGTGCTTTGAGCAAAAATGAGTTTAATCGTATTTCTATTTGTGAAACGACTTTTAATATTTGGTGCACACTCGAAATCACTCACGAAGGCACTAGTAGAGTTAAAGATTCAAAGATTAATCTTTTGATGCATGATTTTGAGTTGTTTCGTATGAAGCCAAGCGAAACTATTATTGACATGTACACCCATTTTACGAATGTTGTCAATAGTTTAAAAGCTCTTGGTAAATGTTTTTCGAATTTTAAACTTGTTAATAAAGTTTTATGATCTCTTTCTAAAAATTGGGATTCAAAAATAATGGCAATACAAGAATTAAAGAACTTGAACCATTTACCACTTGAAGAACTTACTGGGTCTTTAATGACCCATGAAATGACTTATGTGGCATATGACGAACTTGAGAACAACCTTCCAAAGAACAGGAAAGATTTGACACTTATGTCATGCCCCCCCCCCCCCAAAATCGATAATATTTTAATCAGCAATACAATCTATTCCAGGATCCAAACACACATTTGAGAACACTGAGAAAACATTCAAGTCATTCACATCCATAATTCCATAATCCATAAGACCTACGCAGTTTAAAATCATATACCACATTACTCGATAAATTGTAAAATCTAAAACCAACTCACCAAGACACTAACCACCTCATAAATCCACAAGTGTGGTAATACAATCACAAAAACCAATGTTTAGCACATGTTTATATCATTACACAAATTTACTTAACACTCCAAAATCCTAAACATGAGAGGTTCTTTAAACTTTTACAAAACTCGTAAGTTCATATTTACCATCAACTTTCTATTAGACACCTAGTGTACTTATACAACAAAAACATATCATCCACTAAAGGTTTGCCCAAAGTCTTCTAGCTTTCCATTGTCGTAGCTCAATTTAAACATTCTAGCGAGTGACAAGCTATCCTGAAAAATTTATATAGCAACAGGATGAACATAAATAGCTCAACAAGCGACTAATATATCAATGGCAAAAAAGGACAATTTCAAAGCAAATAAGGTAGCAAATATAAGGCAGGGATACAAGAGTTCATAGATAGCCCACTCAACAAATGCAGAATTACAATGTCATTTCATTCGAAGCATGTTTTGTTCATAACAAGGGAGTAAAGACTAATTGGAGCAAATAATTGATGTAATGAAACATTTTAGAATATATCAAAGGCAAATGAAATGCTTCGGAACATATCAATGGCAAATGAAGCATTTTAGAGCATATCAAGGATGTATGAAATGTTTCAGAGCATATCAATGGCATATGAAGCATTTTAGAGCATATCAAAGACGTATGAAATGTTTCGGAGCATATCAATAACAAATGAAATATTTCAAAACATATCAATGATGGATGAAATGCTTTGGAATATATCAATGGCATAAAAGCATTTCAAAGTATATCAATGGCATAGGAAGCATTTCGAAGCATATCAATGGCATATAAAATGTTACAAAGCATATCAATAGCATATGAAGTATTTCTGAGCATATCAAGGATGTATGAAATGTTTCAGAGCATATCAATAACAAATAAAATATTTTGGAACATATCAATAATGGATAAAATGTTTCGAAACATATCAATAGCATATGAAGCATTTCGGAGCATATCAATATATCATATCAAATAGATAGAAGGTAAAGTGGGATCGTAAACATAATCTCTCATGTTTGGGAGCATCATCCATCCACGTTTGGATGAAGCAAGAGGGGGCCGATAGAGCATCGCGAGCTCTAAGCATATACCTTTTACCATTTCTAGCAAAGGTCCAGATAATCCCTTTACCATTTCTAGCAAAGGTCCATATAATCCCTTTACTATTTCTAACAAAGGTCCAAATAATCCCACAAACACCAAAGTACAAAAGGGCATTGTGAACAATAAAGTTAGCACATATCAAAAATACAAGCGAAACAACGGAATGCATATGCCTATACGAAACATTGCGATATAAACATAAAGTTTAAATAACATATTCAGGAATGCAAATACTTGTAAGACAAGAGTATATAAAAATTTGAAGTAATAATGTAAAGCTGAACTGAAGTAAGGATTTTAGCTGAAATCAATTTCCAAAGAAACGAAACGAGAATAGGCAAAATCGACGAAAGCTCGATTTTGATAGAATTTGAGAGGCACATTGCATGAATTATTTGGATAACCAATTATACTCTAATTTGTACAAAATATGGCTCATTCAAAAGATGCATCAATCTAGTATTAGGAAAATCATGTTTTCTATAAATAGAAGTTTCCAACAAGGAGTTATAAATAATTTAGTAACCGAAGGTCAGAGAATATTATCTCTGTTTTGTAGAATTCATATAGTTGATAAGAACAAATGAATCAATAGGCATTTACACTCCAAATCTTTCAAATCAAATATACCTAAAAAGGTCTATGAGTCTAGTTTCTAATAAATTATGTTTCAAATAAATCAAAGTTTTTAAGAAAGAGTTATAAGCAAGAGAGTACTGAAAGGTCAAAATCGATAGTCTTTATTTTACAAATTTCATAGGATCAATTGAAATAACAGTTTCGGTAGGTAAATAGACTCCAAATTTATCAATCTTGGTATCAAAAGAAAGAGCTATGAGTCTATTTTTGGATGAATTTAGCTTTTCTAGAATCAAGAATTTATGAACAAAGTTATGCTAGAACAATACAGAAAGGTCAAATCTCGAAAAATATCCAGATTCACAGTTGCTATTTTGAAAAAAAAAATGATTATGACAATTGCACGTTTTATGATAAAGGAACAAAATATTAGATTTAAATCTAATGCTTGTATACCTAATAAGATTAATTCTATGTATGTTTTAAGAAGCAATAATGTGTTTCTTGATGATTTTCGTATTGCTTTTTTATTTTGATTTTAATTAAAAATGCTATATGTTTAATGAAATCATGTTTGATGATTTAATGATGCATAATGATGTAAGATATAATAAAAATATTAAAAGTCTTGGTACCATGCTTAATGATTTAATTATGCATGATGATTTGAAGTCTTGGTGATCTTTGTGATTTATAATTTATTGATCTTTGTCTTTTGGTTTTAAATGATGATGCATGTTTTGATTTAGTGTAAAAAAAAAAAAAACTTGGGCATGCTTGTAAGAAATCAAATCACATAAATTAAAACAACTAAAAAGAGAATGCATTTTGAAAATTTCTCTATCACTATCTTATCAATTTTTTAAAAAGAGATTAATGAATCAATTTATATTTTCAATTTTTTGAAAGTGATTTTGATGATTTTGATTATTTGAATTTGAATGAGTTTTTACCTATATCATGATTTTGATTCCTCGGAATTATAGCTTGAAATTTTTATGAATCAAGATCTCTTTTTATGTGTTCTCATATTATTTAAGAGAAGATTTTTTTTATGAATAATAATTTTTTGAATTATAACTAGAGATCTTTCATTAATATATAAATCATGATCCTGACAACTTGAGATTCTTACGAATCAAGATTTTTTAATATGTTTCTTCTTTTTACTATCCAAAAGAATTATAATTTGTCTCTTGATATTCATAATTTGTCTTCATGAATTGTATACCTCATCACCAAGTTAATTTTTCTTGATATATTTCATGTGATGATTTGAAAAATGATGTAACGGGAAAAGTTTTGCACATTAAGGGAGATAGTTTTGCTAGCTTAGATAAATTGGTGTAAAACTTGATATGCTTTCAAAAACTTGCATTGTTGAATGATTCTCCTTTTTGCCTATGACAAAGTGGGAGAAAATAAATGATAGAATGTTTGGTACCAACAATGATGAAGTAAGAATGAAATGTAAGGTTTTAAAATTCTGCATGTTTTAATTTGAAATTATAATGATGCACAAACATATAGAAAAAAGATTAATACTTTAACTTTGTCCTGATTTGAAAATTGATGTAAAGAAAATAAAAATTACAACATTGTATTCTTCCCTTCTTTTTGACAATGACAAAGGAGGAGATAAAATTGCTAGCTTGCATACTCTAAAATATTGTAAAATTTATTAGCTTGCATATTTGAAAATGATGTAAAACTTGCTAAATTTGTTAGCTTGCACATCATAAAGAGAGGCAAATCTTGCTAGCTTGCTCATCTCAAAAGAGAAGCAAAAAGTGCTATCTTGCAAATATTAAGAGTAGCAATGTTTGCTAAGTTACACATTTCAAGAAGATACAAAAATAGGCTATCTTGCACATCTCAAAAGATATAAAATTTTGCTAACTTTCATATGTGTAAAACTTTCTAGCATGCACTTCCTCTTTTTGCCAATGACAAAGGGGGAGAAAGAATTGTTAGTATGCAAAAGAGAAGCAAAAATTACAAACTTGTACATTGTAGAGAGAAGCAAAAAGTTGCTATCTCAAGAGAAGCAAAAACTTTGCTAAACTTCACATTCTTAAAAAACTTCTCAAAAGAGAAGAAAGAATTACATATGCAAAACTTGCTATCTTACTAGCTTGCATAACTAAAAACTTGCTAGTTGCACTTCCTCTTTTTGCCAATGATAAAGGGAGAGAAAGAATTGCTAGTATGCAAAAGAGAAGCAAAAATTACAAACTTGCACATTGTAAAGAGAAGCAAAAAGTTGCTATCTCAAGAGAAGCAAAAACTTTGCTAAACTTCACATTCTCAAAGAACTTCTCAAAAGAGAAGAAAGAAATTACTAGCTTGCATAATGATGTTTCAAAAACTTGAGATTATGTTTATAATGCAATGATATGAAATTATATCTCAAAAACTTGATAGTTCCACTTCTCCTTTTTATTGATGATAAAGGGAGAGAAATTATGATGACGATCATGTAAAAAATTATGACTTGAAATTACGTATGATGATTTGGAATCATGCATGTAATGATGATTTTATATTTTGAAAATATACATGATGATTTGGTATTATGCATGCAATACTTCAAACTTATGATGATGCAATGCAATGATATGCATATAATGTGTTGCAAATATTCATGATTAAATTTGCCTTGACTTGAATTTAGTTTAAATTCAAGGTTTTATCAATATAACATATTGATAGGGGAGTTAAGGTTAACTCCGTCATCAATTGGTTGTCATCATCAAAAAGGGGAGAGATTGTTGAATCTCATAATTTGATGATAAAACCAATTGATAGTGTTTATCTCATCTGCACTTTGAGTGACGCAGGAAGCTTCGATCAGGGAGAGACAATTAAAAGCAGGAAGAATCATGTTGGGCTGGAGTGGAACATGTTAAAAGATTAGATGTCGAGCCGGAGGATCGATCGACGTATCGATAGAAGGCTTCGAGCTATGGGTTTAGGCATCGGGCCAAGAAGAATGGAAATTGCACCAAGGATATCGAAGTTGCGGAGGTCAACTGGCCGATTGGGCAATAGGCTACAAGAGAGGATGATGCGTCGAAGATTCGGACGAAGCGCCAATGAACCAATGGCATGCCGGACAACATTTGATTAGCTTTATAATAATTGTCTAGATTGAAGTAGGTTTTAAGTGTGTAGGATTAACTACGATAGTGATTAAGGCATAAAGCAAAATAAAGTCCCAGAGTTAAGAATGAGATTTTGTTGGGAGTTCAAGAGTTCGTCGGAAGTCCGGACGTTCGTCGAAAGTTCTATCGGAATTGACCGAGAAGTCCAAGAGCTTGCCAAAGAAGCTTGTCGGAACTCACTAAAAAGATCATCTGAAGTCTAGGAGCTTGCCGGGAGTCTGTTGGAACATTACCGAGAGATCATTGGAAGTTCGCCGAAAGATTGCTGGAAGCTCGCCGAAAGAAATGTAGACTGACCGAACTTGATTTGCTTAGTGTATGCATTAAAATTCATAGTTAGCACATAATTAGGTTGGAATTGGGCCAAATCAATCAGGGGCCAATTGGGCCCAAGTTTGGGTTGTGTTGGGCCAAGTGAAAGGCCCAAACAGTAACCCAACATGTGGCACCGTCGGTTGCTCAATCTACGAGGCATAGTCTCTGAAATTATGTTAGGTGGTGGTACCGTCAGATTGGGCGGTGGTACCACCTAGTGTTAGGTGGTGGTACCACTAGTCTAGGTAGTGATACCACCTAGACACAATCTTCTAAGCGGTAGTACCGCCTAGACATAGTCTTCTAGGCGGTGGTATCACCTAGTTTTAGTGTTGTATGTGGTGGTACGGCCTAGCATAGGCAGTGGTATCGCCAAGACCTAGGAAACCCAAGATGAGACACTCTTAGGCTCTAAGTTTGAATCCACTTGAGCTCTATAAATATCCCTCTCATCCCTGGTTAACAAGTATAAGAATTAAGAGCAAAAAAGTAGAAAAATGATGTTGTAATCTTGTGAGAACTCTCAAGCTCTAAGTGTTAGTGTGGTTTAAGAAATGAATAAGTGGGGGTGTAAAGGTTCTCTCCTAAACCTATCAAAAGGATAATAGAGTATAAAAGGGTAGTTGATTTTTGTCCATTTAAGGAAGATCGATAGTGGAAGCCGGTGGCCTTAATGGAGGAGGAATCGGAAGTGGATGTAGGTCACAGCGACCAAACCACTATAAATCGGTTTGCATTTCTTTTTGAGCAATTTACCTTTTTTGCAAACTGCTTTACCTTCTTATTGCTTCCACTACACCCATACGCTTTCAAGTTAATATCTTTCCGAAACGGGTTTAATCGAAGTGAAATTTTGAACTGACGACGTATTTATCTACTGCACTAATTCACCCCCCCATCTTAGTGCCGACTCGATCCTAACACCAATGACATGTCAGACAACGCAGACTTTATGATTGTAATTAAGTCTTGATCGAAGTTTAGAGTCTAATTGAGTTAGTTTTAGAGTGTAACCATGCCAACTCAATTAGGGGCCCATTGGGCCTGAGTTGTGGTTGTTTTGGGCCAAGTAAAAGGCCCATTCAATGACCCTTAGCTGGCCCAAGTAGTGGCACCGCCTAAGGCTCAGCCTCCTAGGTTGTTTGGGTGGTGGTACTGACTAAACACAGTCTCCCAAACTATGTCAAGCGATGGTACCGCCAGACTAGGCGGTGGTACCACCCAGTGTTAGTGTCAGACTGGGCAATGGTATCACCCAGTGTTAGACTGACAAGTGATGGCCCTACCAGTTGTCAGTCTAGTAGGTGGTGGTACCGCCAATACCTTGAAAACTTGGGATGAGACTATTTTGGCTCTAAATTTGAATCTATTCGAGGCCTATAAATACCCCACTTATCCCTATTCGGTTTATACAAGAACTGAGAACAAAAACTTGAGAAAATGCTATTGTAATCTTGTGAGAATTCCCCTCCCCTTCTCTAAGTTTGATTTTAGTTTAAGGAAGAGGTGAGAGACACGTAAAGGCTCTTAAACCTGAGAAGAGGAGAAAAGGGTTGTAAGAGGGTAGTTGATCTTCGCCCATTGAAAGAAGATTGATAGTGGAAACTAGTGGCCTCAACGGAGGACGAATCGGGAGTGGACATAGGTCACGACGATCGAATCACCATAAACCCGATGTGCCCTTTTCTCTTCTTTGTTATTTATCTTTATTGCTTACTTATTTTGTTACTCACTCTACCTTACACCTACTTTAAGTCAAGCGCACTCGATATTGGTTTTCATCGAAAGAGTTATTATTGAACCGATGTACTTTTTACGAAAGCATTAATTCACCATCCCTTCTTAGTGTCGATTCGGTCCTAATAGTTAGTATCAGAGCTACGTTTCTCTCCGTTGGTTTAACACCCAAGAGAGATGGCTTTTTCTGGCAATCTAAAGGGTCACTCTATTATTCGTCCTCTATATTCAATGGGACAGACTACATTTATTGAAAAATACGTATAAGAGTTTTCTTACTTTCTATGAATTTTGATTTATGGAATATTATAGAAAATGATTTTCAAAAGTCTTTTAATCTAATGAAAGAATGGAATGATTTAGAGAAGAAAACTTTTTCTTTAAATGCTAGAGCTATGAACGCTCTATTTTGCGCTTTAGACAAAAATAGTTTAATCGTATTTTGATTTCTGAAACTGCACATGCCATTTGGCACACTCTTGAAATTACATATGAAGGTACAAGTAGAATTAAAGAGTCTAAAATAAATCTTTTGATGCATGATTTTGAATTAATTTGAATAAAGCCAAGCGAAACTATTACTAACATGTACACTTGTTTTATGGACGTCATTAATAGTTTAAAAGCTCTTGGCAAATATTTTTCGAATCTTGAACTTATTAATAAAGTTTTATGATCTCTTTCTAAAAATTGGGATTCAAAAGTAATTACAATATAAGAAGCAAAAAACTTAAAAAAATTTCACTTGAAGAACTTATTAGGTCATTGATTACCTATGAAATGGCATATAAGGCACATGATGAACTTGATGAACATGAGAACAACCTTCCAAAAAACAGGAAGGATTTGACACTTCGAACAAAACAAGACCACTTACGCGAAAGCTCAAGTGATGATGACTTTGAACTCCTCACAAACAAATTTAAAAAGTTCATAAAACAAAAATCTAAGAATAACGATGAACTTAAAAAGAAGAGGCTGCCAAAGAAAAAGAAAGCACTCAAGGCAACTTGGGACGAATCGAGTGCATCCGAAGACGAGGAGCAAACTAAAGATGAAGTGGCGAACTATAAATTTGATGGCTCTTGACGACGAGGTAAATGACTCAACCAAAACCCCTATACTTTACAATGAATTATTAAATACTTTTCATGATTTATATGATGATTTTAAATTAGTTGATAAAAAATATAAAGTGTTACAAAAAGATCGTGCTTCTCTCTCTAGTACTTTTAAAAAATTAAAAAATGAGCATGATAATTGCATGTTAACCCCCTTGCACTAAATGTGATGAATTAGACCCACACAAGAAAGAAAACATAGTATTACAACAAACTTTAGAAAAATTTTAAATTAGTAGCAAATAATTAAACATGATTCTTGCCAATAAGGGTCATGTACATAGAAAAGTTGAAATCGATTTTGTAAGTAACAATACTCAACAAAAACTGACTTTATTTGTTAAAGGACCCACATTGCATATTACCCCTTTGGTTGAGTGTAATTTTTATGGTAGATGTGATCATTTTGCTTATAAATATTCATTTAAAAAGTATGACTCACATAAATTGGTTTGGGTTCCTAAAGGTATCATAAATGACCAAATGTCAAAAATTAAGATAGGTAGATCCAACAATGAGGGACCCAAAGACAAATGGGTACCTAAAGGAAACCCACCTTTCTTGTAGACATCTAGGAGCAAAAATAAAATTTTGATAGTGGATGCTCAATGCTTATGATCGGAGATCCAACACATTTTACAAAACTCACTAGCCAAAACAAAATGATTTTGATTGAAGAAGCTTTATGTTTAAAGAAACTATGATTGATGGTTTAATGATGTAATAATGTAATGATGATTTGAAATCATGGTTTATGAGTTTATATTTTGAAATTATGCATGATGATTTTTGTGATTTATGGGTTATTGATCTTGATGATTTTTGTGATGATTTTTTATTTTTTAATTTTAAACGATGATGCATGGATTTGGTATAAAAGGCAAAGGCATGCTTGTATGAAATAAATCATATAAATTGACACTAAAAAGGGAATGTATTTTTCTTGAAAATATCTCTAAAGCTTTTCGATTTTTCAACAAGTGATTCTTAGTGATGAATCAATTTTATGAATCTCTTGAACTAAGAAAGTAATTTTGATGATTTGATAAATTAAATTTAAATGAGTTTTATCCGAATCATGAACTTAATACTTGTGATTTTTTTATGAATCAAGATCTTTGATCTCCTAAGATTTCTTTTCATTATTTACTAAAGAGGAGTATTATCTAAATGAATGATGATTTTTCTCTTGATTCCTTAGAATTATAACTTAAAATATTTTATAAATCAAGATATTTTATTGTGTTCTTGTATCATTCCTTCTTATTATTTAAGAGGATATTTTTTTTTATATGAATCATGATTTTTCTTGTGAATTCTAGGAATTATAACTTGAAATTTTTTTAATATATGAATCATGATCTTGATAACTTGAGATTTCTTATACATGAATCAAGATATTTTATTCTCCTATGTTCCTTCTTACTATTTATTAAAGAGAATTTTTTTTTAGAATTTATGACTTAAGATTTCCCTTACTATTTGGTCTCCTAAGATTTCTTTTCATTTTTTTTAAAAAGAGATCCAAATGAATCATATCTTTTGATATTCACATGATCTTTGATATTATATCTTTCTTGACATGATTTGCATTACATAAAATTCCTTTGTATTTATGGTTGTATACCTTATAAGATGCTTACAGAATTGATGTAAAGGGAAATGAATTGCACCATTGTATTATTCCTCTCTTTTTCTTTCTTACAATGACAAAGAGGAGAAAGAAAATTACTAGCATCTCAAGAGAACCAAAAGTACTAGTAGGAATGTTAAATTTAGGCAAATTGTTAAATCTTCCAAATGCATAAACTCTTCTTATACATTTTTCAAATCATGATCTTGATTTTTCGATTTTTATAACTTGAGTTTTCTTTTTAAATCAAGTTCATTTTCTATCATTCCTTCTATTTATAAAAGAAGAGATTTGTCAAAAATGACTCGTGGTCTTTTGGTATTCATGACTTGATCTTTCATTTTTAATGATTGAAATGTTGATATAAATTTATCTTTGCTATTTATTTTTGTCATGATTTGAAAATTGATGTAAAGGGAAAAGAATTACAACATTGTATTCTTTCCTTCTTTTAGACAATAACAAAGGGGGAGAAAGTATTATTAGCTTGCACATTTCAAAGAGAAGCAAAGATTGCTAGCTTGCAAATTTTCAAGAGAGAAAGAGAAGCAAAAATTTTACTAACTTGCACATTTCAAAACACTTGCTAGCTTGCATGTTCTATATGATGTAAAACTTGCTTGCATTCTTTTGTTAGTTGTAAAATTATGTAAAATTTTAATATCTTGCATTCTTTTTCAAAAATTTGCTAGTTGCACTTTTCTCCTTTTTGTTGATGACAATAGGGGAGAAGTTATATTGATGTTTTGAAATTATGATTATGTATGCAATACTCATGATTTTATTATGATGATGTATATGATGTATTGCATATGATGTGATTCATGATTAAAATAATTTCAACTTGGATTAGAAGGTTATCATTTATTTGAATAATGCTTTATTTCAATTATGGTATGTTGATAGGGGGAGTTTAATTTAAACTCCGTTATCAATTGGTTGTCATCATAAAAAAGGGGGAGATTATTGAATCTTGGATTTTGATGATGAAATCAATTGATGAAGTTATGAACTAATATGCGTTTAAGATAAGAGATGCAGGAAAAACTTTGATCATGGACTTGAATCATAGAAGCAGAATCTAACGTTGGGCAAGAGAGCATCATATCGGATGATTGGTCGATGTGCTAGATGATAGACTTCATGCCATGAGTTTGAGCATTGGGACAGAAGAATCGGGCATTGCGCCAAGATGATTAGGTGTTGCGGGAAGTCAACATACCTATTGGGCAATACGCTAAATGAGATGCCTATTGAATCTCAGATTTTGATGATGAAACCAATTGATAAGTGTTTATGTTTTAATCTACATTCTGAATGACACAGGATGCTTCGATCAAGAAGAGACAATTAAAGCAAGAAAAATCATGTTGTGCCAGAGGAAAACTTGTCAGAAGATTGGACGTCGAGTCGGAGGATCGGTCGACGTATCGACAGAAGGCTTCGGGCCATGGATTCGGGCATCAGGCCAAGAAGAGTGGATATTGCGCCAAGGATATCGGAGTTGCGGAGTCAACTGGCCGATTGGCAATAGGCCGCAAGAGAGGATGATGCGCCGAAGAATCGGACGAAGCGTCGAGGGACCAATGACATGCCGGACAATATGATTAATGCTTAGTATTAATTGTCTAGATTGAAGTATGTTTTTACATGTGTAGGATTAACTACGATGGAAGTAAGACATGCAACAGGTATTATGACGAAGTCAAGACCATGATCACATTGGGGGTTCGAGAGTTCGACGGAAGTCTGGACGGTCGTCGAAGGTTCTGCGGGAACAAATCCAAGAAGTGTTGAATCTCGGATTTTGATGATGAAGTCAATTGTCATTTGTTATCTAATCCATATGTTGAGATAAGTGTGCAGGATTAACTACGATGAAAGTAAGACATAACCCCCTAAGCAGTGGTACCACCCAACGCAGTGTTACTGTCAGACTGACACT